>MU624239.1:300754-514557 GCA_025201745.1 Xylariaceae sp. FL1651 | reverse complement strand
CCGCCCCCCCCCCCCCCCCCCCCCCGCGGCCCCCCCCCCCCCCCCCCCCCCCCCCCCCCATTGGAAGAAGATTTATTTGGGGTTAGTGTTCGCTCTATTCTTCTGGTACCCTGTAGTTTGTTACTGGATACTCGACGATAAGTACGCACTAGATTATACTATATCTCATCCCTTCTCATAAGTTAGAAGCTCTTACGCAAGGGCGGGATTGAGGAACGGACCGTCGTAAGGTAGTCTTGCGATATCATTCGTTCGTAATATATACCTACCAAGTCTTGGGAAATCAGATCTTGCCAACTTAATATGGCATAGCCGACTTGGTGTTCGGCTCCTCCGTTTCGCATCATCCACCGTTTTCAACAAGACCCGCTCCGAGAGCAGTCCGCATGACTTATTAGAGAAAAGCGTACTCCGGCGTTACGCTGGTCGCACTGCTACATCGGTATGGCTCTCATGTACGTCTTGCGCGGGCCTCGCGCCCGCACAATGGTATTGATAGGCTATTTAGTCCCAGAGACGAAGTGTGTAAAATAACACTTCATATCGACGCAGCAAACAGAAAATGACCCAAACATTGACCGCTCTTGTGTCGGTCACCGGCCAAGGGCTGGTAGTAACATCGTATTAGTTTTTTCGGTCAAGACGTTACATTATACGGTGCTAGATACGACTTTGTCACCTTCATGGTCGTTTTTTCCTTCAAATGCAACTAGAAACATGTCAGATTATGAAATGATTGCAGGGGCCCGGTCTAAAGATGCAAGACAATAGGTTCGGCCCTAGCTTTGCAGGCCGACTGACCCTTGATGGACCATTCCTCAGTTACTCTGTCGTCGGTGCCGAAAAGACCCCAGAACCGCCTTACCGGCACTTTACAGGAGGCTTATCCCCATTCTATCTTCATCCGGTAGTCGTGTGTGTGCACCGATGCATGGGCTCGACGATGGATTAAGTATAGCGCTCAACTTGGATTAGGGCTAACATATTGGGCAACAAAGGCGACTCATTTGCCCATTATCATATCATGTCTTCAATTGAAGTCAAAGCCCCACGGCTATTTAGCGCGAGCAAATGCACGAACCATATTATTGAGGCCTTGTCGTTGCCTATAAGGGTAATGATCAACCTTCCCTCTTTCACTAACCCAAGTAAGAGATCCTAACTGAGCTTCACATATGTAAACTAGATGAGCCTCCACTTGCTTACTGCATAACACAAAATTTGCCGATATACTATGTAGGTAAGTTGTTCTCTCGGCCAAATCCCGTATCATATAGTACTAAAGTGCCGTACATATGCATAAGATACATACGATACTTTTAACCCTCCGGAGGGGAGGGCAATTATTCTTGCACGGCCAGAACTAGGGTATTTCTACAAGGGCCAAGTTACTGACTAAGCCGTCAATCCCTGTTCAGACGCCGACTCGAAAAGGACCACACATATTCTATCCCTTAAAGTCACATTGAGTGGTGACCAGGGACTAGGATTATAAACTGAATCCAGATAAACACACAATACTCAAATTCTTCAGGATGGTAAATATTAACGCGGCGCTAGCAACTTGTACTTCAGGGCTTTTTATATGAAAAAACTCTTCACCTTCTACTCAAAATCCTGGCCGGGCAAGGGGTTCTCTAGAGCGGACCTCATCGAAAGAGGGGTCAACTTTCGAGTTGCTACATAAGTTCTATGAAAGCCTCACTGGTCTACTGTACACTTGTGGTACTAGCACAGGCCAGGCGTTAGCGCCGCGCTAACATTTACCATCCTAGAGGACTATATATAGATAATAAATCATCAAATTTTGCATTGCATGTTGTTTGATGGGTAGACTGTTCTCATATACTATGAGGTCGCCGTTTTCATTTTTGCTGCTAGATACGTAAACGCTGCCAGTCGTAATATCTACGTGGTACCATATGTAATAAAAGGTGTTGAGTGGGACGCTTCTTTCAGCCTAAGCTCTTCTTCCTGCCTGCATACAGCTCTGTTTTACCCAAGAAAACACACACATACATATATATGCTTGGATATCTTGCAGTACAAACGGAAATATTTTTGGGCATGCTAGCTTCGGAAAGATGCATGTTGAGTAAACCTGGAACCCTGGTTACTTTACCGAAAACTCTTTGTTGACATTTAGATGATGATGAGCTATGAGAGTATTAGTATCTGCTTGATTGGAGAGCACAACATTTAGTTGTGAGGGTAAAGGCATTGAGAGCTCACTTCGATCAACTTTTCCGTAAGCCCTATGAGTTGCTTGTCAAATTCTTGCGCCTGCAAGAAGGAGTTGGAGCGCCAGAGCCCTTCGAATCCCATATCCTCAAGGATACTGGTAAGTTTGTCGCTTCCCTCCCTGGTGACTGCGAACTTGGGATTCGAAGTTACCATGCGAAGCAGCGTGTGCGCTGCTTTCATTGCCGCTGGCTTCTGAGCGTGGAGAAGAACTCCGTCAAGAAGAGACGTGATGATAGTGCATCTGGCATAAACGTGTTAGCTGAGTGCTATCACTGATAATATTGCTTGCAAGAGAAATCTAAACTCACAAAGGCAGAATGACTGCTGGTCTCTCGACTGCTAAATCGTTTAGCCATACCATTGTCTGTGTTTGAATATCATCCTCCAAATTCTGGAAATCTACGAGTTCAATAGCGGTATGGAGAAGAAGGTCTTTATCTCCGACATGCTCCACGTGACGCACGCTGCGATCCAGTGTGAGATTAGCAACACTAGCAGGATTGATACCAGCCGACCAGAGACACTCTTTAAGTTCTTCTGGACCTCCTGCCCTTGATTGCATCAAAGCCATGTATGGAGATCGGTGGAAGGCGCTCGACGAGCTCTTGGGTGTTTTGGTCGAAATGGAACTCGTAGTTAACTCGAGAAAGGTGGATAGAACCCGCAGAGTAGACGGCTTCGTAGTAGGGTCGGTGAGGCCTCGTACTAAACATGCGCAAACAGCGAAGTGAAAATTATCTGGCGTGAAATGGACGCCATATACGTCGTCCAGTGGAAGAGTAGCCTCTTCTAAGGTACCACGACCCTGTAAGAGAAATGATGCTGTTTTTTCACTTCTCAGCTCACTTGATGAGCCAATATTGGTTAAAACGGCTTCCAGCAACTGAGTTGCACAATTGAAAAGACGAGCTGTTGGCATGAGGCGAATCAGCGAGATCGCAAGCCAGAACAGCTGCAGTCCGTAGCGAGACGCAGAAGTCAGTTTGACGATCATCTTAGATAGTGATGTTACGACAGCAATGAGCATGTCGGTACAGTCATCTTCTCCAAAGCAAGTGATGCTGTGACGAAGCGCTACAAGAACTTGGTAAAGTAGATCATCGTCGATTTCTTCACGAGCTAGACACCCCATAACTGTGAAAGCCCGTGGTTGAATGGCTGGGTTGTTTTGGAATGCAGTGCTTGCAACTAAGCTCATCCACCTAGACCGCCAGGCGTTCGCCAAGTCGACAGAAGGTGCGGCTATAGTACATGTGTCGAAGAGCAAAATGGCAAGCTGTTCCGTCGCCGCAAGTGTCTGGCCAGATTCGTGGACTGTGGCGACCGATGTACCATCTCGAAGTAAGTTCGAGGGGACCGAGAACATCTCGTTTCTAGGATCTGAGATCATCTCAAGTATGCCACGTAACTTGGCTAGTTTATTATCGTCCAGCTTGAAGGAAGTGCATGCTGCATGAAGAGAATTGATCAAGAGCCGATGAACAGATGAGCGGACATCGAGCGGACCAATGTTTGCAAGCATCGTAACGATATGAAATATTTCTGGCATGTAGAGTTGTGACTGGACACCGCAGTCAAATGATAATGCGAGACAGAACTGTAGCAAAATACAAATCTCATCCCAGACCGCGTTCTCGGGAAGGTGTTTTGTGGGCCGGAGCACTGAGCGATTCAAAGCCTTCCGCAAGCGAGAGATTACCTTGCCGCGAAGTGTTATCGTGCCGATGGCTATCACCGTTGAGGTAAGAGCCTGTGTGTGCTCGTCATACGGCCCAACTGCGAGAGCTGCTTTGATGATCTCTTCGAGAAATATGTCCAAGAGTGTCTCATCTTTATAGATTGCGGGCCACACCGCGTGCTCAAGTGTTAGACATAGCGAGGAATCCATCGCTGTAGCATCTATGAGTTTCTGGAAGATGGCAGCTATCTTTTCTTTGCCTCTTTCGCTTTCGCTCTCATCACCAAGAAGTGATGTGCGTAGACTAGACAGCCACGGTGCCATGTATGCAAGACTGAGTGGTTTTTGTTCATCAGAGAAATTCTCCCAACCCACGAAGAACTCGTTTAAGAAGTCGGCAGTAAGATGAGACTCCTCCTGAGCGAGGGTCTTGCTCATATTGACAATAAATTGATTCGGATCCAAGGGTATATGTACATCTGTGATGAAAGTCAGCCGTTTTAGGTGCAAAGAACAAGATGCATTAAAGTCGCTGCCCACCTTTAATACAGACGAACTTAGATGCTGCCTTAAACTTAAAAGCTTGGCAAAGAGCACCCAAAAGGTTGTAGGACGAGATTCTAAGAGCGTAATCTGGTGCCGCAAGGTTCATTAAAGCTAGATTCAAAAGTGTCCCAGGCACATCTTGTGGACGAATGAGTCTCTCGAACGACTTTACAGTTCTCGCATCCTTTCCGTATTTAGCCTTGGCGCTCCGAATTGATTGGAGAATGTCGTTCTTTTTAGGGCTTTGGAAGTACATAACAATTTTACCGTTGTCTGCTCGTAGCCCAAAGGCAGAGTCGTCTTCAGTTGGAATTGATGTTGGCGCTTCATCAACGTCCCCGAGACGGAAGATATCATTGATTATGGCGTTAAGGCGATAGCCCGGGTGGACTTCCTGTTTTCTCACTGTTGTAACTTGGACGAACTGACTGCCTACCTTAATGGTAACCTCAATCTTGCCCTTGGTCTTCGAGAGTCTAGTAACGGGTTGGAAAACGAAGCGGGTATCGGTTACTACGCTGATAGTTTCCTTCGGTAGGTGAAGCTGACTGAGATGAAAATGCGCTTGGAGATCCTGAAGAGTACCAAGAAGGTGAATTTCAAGATTCGACATCTCGACTAAATTCGTATCACGTTTACCAGCAACACGAAGGTTCCGCCGGAAGGTTTTCCTAACCATATTAGCACTGCGTTTTGATAATTTTCGTAAGGTCATACCTGTAAGTGCTGTTCATGTTGTAGATATAGAGTCTGGACAGCTGTTTTGTCAGTTCCGATGGAGTAAGAAGCTCTAGCGTTTTCACAAGACTATCTTGATACTCAGTGGAACCATTATCACATGTTGCGTCAACGAGTACGCCGAATGGTTTGTGCCAAAGGCGGCTTGTAAGCTATAGGCGTGTTAGCAGCCTTTTATGAGGCAGAATACGTATATTTAAATTCGGGAGAAACAAAGCATTGTAGGGAGACTGTAGGTTAAAGCTGGGTAACAAACCTTTAGGTAAGCAAACAACAAAGCATCATGGTCTGCAGCATCTTGATCAATGTGACGAAGGATTACACAAATCACAGAGAGGCCGTCCTGGTAACAAGTGTGAGCGGTCTTGACTCCCTCAGGAAATCTGGTACATACCTTAGTTTCGCCACCGTCATATATAGTGCGAGATGCTATGTACGAGCCAGTATCACGAAAAGCGTTGCGCAGCATGAAATGTTGGAATCTGGAGTACGTAGTGAAAGAATTTGCAGATATCTGCGGACGATTCCAGGTGACTGCTAGAGAAGGTGGTCCCAGGGTGGTGATCAGGGCTCGAAGTTGCTCGAGAACCGGTAAACGACCTCGAGAGAGTTCATTAGGAGAACGAATATGGTCTCTCCGTTCTTGAGACATAAGACGCTGCCTCACATTGTCCCAATGCTCGTACAAGAAACGGTGCAGGACAACGCAGGATCCGAAGTCAAATGATTCGAGCTCAGACTTAGAGGTATCGAGAACATCTGGGGGCACCTGAGAAAGTATTAGTAGGAAAATAAAAAGAGTAATAACGTCCCCCTTACTGAAATTTCCCGTAGGAATGTTGTCACTTTATATATGTTTTTTGTCAAGAAGTCATTTAACGGATACATATATGGCTCTTTTGCTCCAAACAAAACGTTATTCGCTAGGTTCTGAATGACTTTGGCTATCAGGAGCAGACCTCGTCGCATTTCTTTGGAAGGAGGCTCGTCCACGAGCTTCTCTGATTCCGGTGCGACAATGGCTGGGCAGAAAAATCTGAGAAAGATGAAAGCGCCAACGGCGGTGTATTTGGCTTCTTGGAATCTCGGCATGACGGCAGCAGAGATCTCTTGAATGTTAATAACTATCATTAGAAGCTACTTGCAAGATTGTACTTACTATGCTGCAGATCTTCCTGAATGACAGCGGTATGTTTACGGATGAAGCACATATGTCATCGATAAAAACTTTCGCCACTATCCGCAGCTGGATAGCATTTTTCTCCAGTTCTTCTTGAGATGAAATCCTAGACGGATCGAGCTCAAGATCGAGATCTTTTGAGGTTAGCATCAATCTCTCGACTACCTTCTGTAATGTGGCTTTCAGATAGTGTGATCCCTTCCATTTTGCATAAATCGATAGCATCTTCGTCGCAACACAGTTCCGGCGTAGAATTTCAGCCTCATTTTCTACAATTGTGGGTGGATTAGTACATGTTCGCGAGCGAAGAGAAAAGACGTACCAGTGTCCTCAATTTCTTGCTTAATTAGTGCTTCCATGAGCTCAAATGTAAGCCCTCGAGTTTCAAAAACGTTTAGCAGGGACACTGTCAACTCTTCGACTTCACTACTTGGGCACACTGTGCTTATGGCAATGACAAGACTCATATCACGGGTAAGTAGCTGCGAAGTCCCCATTAGTCAAGTTCACCGGTATAGCAGGTTTGGATAACTTCACCTGCAGAAGAGCATTGTATTTTTCATTGACCGCTTTATCCGACAAGGTGCTAAACTCTGTTCCCTGAACCAAGATGTTGTAGAGCACCTTTACAAAGGCAGTGCGAATTTCGACATTCTCGTGATACCCAATGCTTAGGGAATGCTTAAGTCCGACATCGATATTTGCACTCAAAAGATTTGATAGGATGGTAATCGCAAGCGCGGACGTGGAGCCGGCTTCATCATGTGTCGACGCATCGCCTCTGGCGTTCTCGCTAGATTCGTGGTTGAGAAGGGAGAGAAATCGGTTGAAATAGGTATGAAACATTTGAGACTTTAGCTCGCTGGTACCGGCATCACTTTGCCCCTCACCCGGTTGAAGAGGGAGCCGATAAGTGAGGCCTGCAAGACAGCGGAAGCAAGCCTTATCTAAATCTTTTTGAACTCGTGCGGCTTCATCTTGTCGAGCTGATCCATGAGTGCCGTCTGACTGGGGAGAACGAGGCCGTGCGATCCAGCCGAAGATATACTCTAGCTGCTGATTCCGTTTTCTTACATCGTCTCGAAAGTTCAAGTGCTCCTTCTTCTTAGTGATAGACTCGCATAGCTGGCAAACTTTGATCTTGACCCGCAAAGTCGTAGGACTCTCCGCCACACTGTCGAGGAACTTGACAAAGCTAAGACTAAGGGAACTGAAGTCGATAGATGCTGCAGCGCCAAGTTCGGAAGGCGACTCCAACTTTTCCACAAGAGTCCTGAGCAGCGATACTGCTTGTTCGGCAAAAATGATCTCTCCGTCTTGACCTTTACCGGAAGCTTCCAGTGCACCAGTAAAGAGCACGTCTAGTTCAGATTCCAAAGCTTTAAATAATGGTTGATACAAGATTGGCGATATCTCTGTTGATAAGACATCTCTCATCGTTTCTCTCACTCGAACATTGGAGCAGGCGAGAAGCTGTGTGCTTAGTCGCAGGTATCTATAGAGGATGGGCTCTTCCGAATCCTCGGATACTACTCGGTCAATCCATTTAAGTCCACTGATGGCAGGTTCTTCCAGAACACTGTAGGCTTGTTCGGCGGTACAGATGCCACCAAGGGAAGCTAAAAATCCGGATAAGTTTCGCCATTCCGAAAAAGTTCTCTCATCGACACTGTCAATAGGTGTTGTAGAGACATCTTTAGATAGATGAATCCATTTGTCAAAAGCGCGCTCCCAAGAGTCAAGTATGCCAGGACCTGGGGAGGTAATGCGCCGCAGGAGCGCACGGGTACGCTTCTGGAAGGCCATCATTCCAGTAAATCTGAAAGCGCGAGACGCTATTTCAGCGTAAACTTCGCTGTTGGGTAGCTGAAGGGTTGCTACGTTAGCTTCTTGGCTTTCTCGTAGCAAGATTAGGCATTCTTCATTCCAGAGCCCTAGCGCAGATGTTACTAGCTGGCAAGTCTCAATTTCTGGCTGGCAGAGCGCTCCAAGGAGAAGCGACTCAGTCTTGATTGCCACAGCTGTACGTTCTGGAAAATCCTCTGCTATTCTGCATAGTTCCTGAGACAGATTAGAAAGATCCCAGCAAAAGCCCGCGAGAAGGGGGGCCTCACTCGACAAGAGGAGAGGAGCAACAAGCCCGACTCGAGATATGAATGTATAGACTTCAGATATGAAATATCCTCTTGTTGGTAATACTTGTCGATCATGTCCAATAGGACGAGAGACCTGCGAGAACTGTTAGCCAAGACATTACCGACGGTCTGGGACGATGCGTACGTTAATCTCCAAAATTTGAGCTTGAAATCATCTGAGTCAAGAGGGGTTGCTTGACGCACAGACGCAAGCAACCCGTTCGTCGGCAGAATCTTCTCGGCTACTGCCCGAGACAGTGTTCTCACCGTATCGTTCGCTGTCACCAGGCACGAAACAAACGATTCATATATCTCTTCATAGAATGAGTCTGAATTTTTAGCTTCCGGCGATAAACTCTCAAACAAACTCAATGGAGAAGCATCAAGAAACTTGAGAATATTGCATATCACGATGTCATTGGTTGTTCTCGCATCTGACGCTGTTGCTTTGCGGCGCGATTGACGAACGCCTATGTAGAGGTCTGTTGATACCGCGGACATTGCCTGAATTTGTTAGCCTTTCATTTGGACCCGTTCAAAGACTATACAACCCACTTTCAACTGATCTTGAACGAACCCAGCTACAGCAACGAAGAGACGGCGGTAGTCTTGCGCATTCTGCCTCCGAGCAAAATATGAGCATGCCTGCATGATGGCGATTTTGAATGGCAGAGGCGCAGAAGGTTGTGCGCAGGCTTGCGTGAGATAATCTACATATACGTCAAGATTTAGATGCAAGAGACTGATAAGCGCAGCAGTAGTCAAGTCTTGCTCAAATAGGATGCCATCGCCAGCCGGATGATATCGACGAATCACGGCATCCCTTAACTCGTCCTGCACATCCATCACATAGCTCAAGAAGGCAGAGTCCGAGTTAGAGGGGAAGTGGCGAGCGGCGCGGAGTAGAATAACCAAACAAACACCGGCTGTTTCGTTCTTGTTTCGCAGTCCCTTTCTGAGCCCCTCGAGGAATGCTACCCTCTTTGCCATGTTGCCGCCTTTAGCATCTCGGAGGCTGCTTGCCACTTCGAATACTTCAGGGACGAGCATAAGTAGGGTCGTCTGAAAGGGGTAGAGGGATGACCTCCTCCTACCATTATCGCCTAGGGAATGAGTTATATCGGCCAGTGTGTCAGGACCACCATCGAGTTTCTTATGTTGACTATGCAACCGGACAAATTCCTGAGGATAGCGCTCGATCCATTTGAAAATGAGAAGAGGCGCCACAAGAGCTACAGTATTTTGGTATATTCTTCGAAAATGGAGGAATACAGAGCTAAGCTCTTGAAGGACGAGACCGAGCTTTTGAGCATCGACCCATAAATAGGAAAGGAACCTCAGAACGACTAGTGCCGCCCTATCCTCCTCAGACATAGCTGGACTCTGAGCGGTGCTCGCCTGCGCGGGGGCAGTGGCTTTCTTGCTGCGTATAGCAGCCCTAATGCAGTCGAACGATGCAGACCAGTTTGCTGCACTTACAAACTCGATAATAACCTTGACATCGAGTTCAACGTCGCCTACATCCTCGTCGTCGTCATCACGCGAACCAGTCGTATCCCAAGCTGTATCCGAGCCGCTGGACGAGGCCAGACTGCGTGCCGGCTCCTCATATCGTGGATCTAGGATTTCACGTACATAGTCGTCCTCCAGTATCGCTTTTGCAGGTATAAGGTAACCATCTGGTACCGGCTCGACCATGAGCTTGAGATGTCCAAATACCCGTTTCACCAAATTGTCCTCCAGTGGCTTCGGAAGCACTGTTGTGTTATTGGGCGACTCGCTACCCAGGGCGCTGGGAGATCCATTCGAGCCAGGATTCCGCAGTGCCTGCCAGTGGGCGGAACAGCAATCGGCAGCGAGCGCAATGATGTAGACTTCGGATTGGAGTATATGTGACGGGTGACTTGCAAGGTTCTTGTAAGGTCGCGCTAGTTCCTCGAGTAGCGACAGAAGCGAGTGAAGAATGAGGGGTATCGAAGTTGTGCTGAGCTTCACGATACTGGCCCGAGTGATGGTAACAATATCGTCATGTTTAAGCTCGGAGCTATGAGTACCGGTGCGGTGCGGGAGCTACACAAAACCAGAAATTAGCGAGACCAGGCCTTTAATGCCCCCAGCGGCACAAAACACATCTATATGCCAATTGACGGAGAATCCGGCATAAGGGTTGGAACATTACCCTGGTGGTAAGTCTTTCGACCAGGGAACGGACCAGGCCCGCATCACCACTCATTTTGTGATCGGATACCGTTTAGCCACAATCGAGTATAATCTGTTCAACGTCATGACGGCGCCATCAAGTAGAACAAGGTACGGTTAAAATATGTGCTCCAAAGTCGGGCGACGGATATTGGACAGGATGGCGCTCAGTGGGAGGAAATTTGGGAAGCTCTAGGCCATGGAAAGACGAGCCGAATTTTCCCAGAATTTTCTTCCTACACACAAGAGTCACGAGGCAGAATTAGAGGCAGCGTGGCATGAAGGAGCGAGAAGCAGATGAACGACGTTAGTCAAAAATAAAGTGCTTATTTACGACACAGACGCCGGGCAGCGACTAGACAACGTAACGGTTGGGCGTTGGAATTTGGTGTCCTAAAGAAGACACGGTGAAGCTAGATGGACTCTAGTCTGGGTTGGCTATAGGGTATCTAACGAACGTTAACGGCTGGCCGTGCAGGTACATAAACGTGGGTGCAGCGCAAGCCCAGCAGGGTTGAGGGGTGGTGAGGATTGAGGATGGAGCGATAGCCGTCAGGTTCGCAGAGAGGGGTCCGCTCTACAGTACCATGTCAGTGCCATGTCAGGAAGGCTATGGACACTCGACAGAGACTTACGTAGTAGAGAGAGCGGAGGGGGGGAACTTATGGGGGCGAGGGGTGCTGTGGGCACTTTTGTGGGCAGTGTTGTGGGTCTCTTATTAGTGCTCTTGGGGGGCGGCAGCCAACCGCAGCAGCTCAGGAAGGGAAGCCGGGGGACAATCCTTGAAGGGCTCACCCTTTTGGGCACACGGGAAGTACGCGACAGAGCACGACACCGATTCCTTACCATTGAATTGCTGGAGCTACTGCGAGGCATTTGCAAGCATTGTAACGTGGTGAGTCTTCAGCGGATACTACTTGGCTGATGCGCTAAAGATACATGTATAGCACGGGCCAGCTTACTAACCAACCAGTACGTATTTGCAGGCTTGTTTTTAATAATTTGTTTTACCACAAAGAATACCTAGAGAGTACATTGATAGGTATGTCCTGTAGTGTAATTACCTATCTTGTTCGGCTGGGGCGGACCTTGTTACGCCAATCTACAATTGCTCAAGCGCATAGTCTTGTGGAGTTATACAATAGGCTACTCCAGGTGGCACGACATTAGCCCTATTCATTTTATTTCCGTCTCAGTGTTTCATTTCTATAGTCTGAATGTATAATCTCCGTTTTCGACAGGGTTGTGGTGAGTCTCGCCTGGTCGCATTTACCTATTGTCTGTAAGTGCTTTTACCGGAAAACATATATAGTGATTCAGAGCACCAAACTCAAGAGGCAGCTCTTCAAGACACTGCGCACAAATGTATTTTGCAAGACGATGATATTCGGCTCGGATATGTACTGGCCTTAAAATATTCAGACCAAAATAGTCACACCGCAATAGTATAGAGTTCCCCAATACAGCAAATGCCGTTGCACGCAAGTAGTACTTATTTACAGGTGTGATTCACGTTAAGTTGAGTAAGCAAATCGCATCGTTTTCTTCTATTTTCCCACTGACAAACGAAGGGCGGCCATCTCGGAAGAATAATTAAAGATGCGTCTACAAATTGTACTCTGATTAGATTTCATATCTCTAATTATTGGTCTGGTACGAACCAGGCTTCCGGATTAAGCTTTTCCCATTCCGCTACAATAGTACATACACCACCCTTACATATCTACTAACTTGGCCTTTATCTATAAGTGTGACCACGACCACCACGGTGACCGCGCCCATCATCATATGGTCGACGGTCTCGTCCATGATTTCCATGATGTCCAGGGGGTGGGCCGTTATACTGTCCTCCATAGTTATTATGAAGAGGAGGAGCCGGTGGCGCGTACTGCTGGTTGTGCCCCTGGTTCCCTCTGTAAGAACCCCCATAATCGCCATCGTAGCTGTTATTGTTGCCGTAGCCCGCGCGGCCACCGCCATGGTAAGCTGGAGGGGGTGGCGGCGGAAGTCCATTTCCAAATCCAGGAAGTCCTGGGGCTGGTGGTGTCCACCCCGGAGGAATTATAGGAGGGGGAGCCGGAAATGTGTTCGGCCCATTATGTTTGCCACTACTGCCATAATATGATGACTGGCGGTCATTTCCTTCACGCCGCGTGTCTGGTCCGTAATTCATGCGCTCCCTTCTACCATCATTATGCTGACGCCCAAGGGGAGCTCCACGATAACTCCGGCCCGAATTTCGTACTTTGCCCTTGAGCTCTTCGATGTCGCTGCTGTTCAAAGCAGGTGCCGGTAGCCGTACACCTCGTAGAAGCATCGACTTGTGCGTATGCGATGAACCCGGCATATTAAAATGAACACTATACTATGTTAATGTCTTTCGGAGGTAACAATGTTGTTTGTAGGCAAGTGACTTACGTTAATGATCGATCATCATCTACATCGGGCATTCCCTTTCGCTCCAACGGGTATTCGAGAGTACCATGAGGAAGATAATCGGAGATTTTTTCAACCTTGCCGGACAACCCTTGACTTACACGGGGATCTAGCTTATACTTGGGAGCACCCTGCTTTTTTGAATAGAAATGAGCAATGATATCATCATATAACTCCTGATTCTCCTCGGAGAACAAAAGATACTCCCTGCCAACCTCGTTGCGAGCAGCATCTTCTGCATCCAATAAGGGATATTTTTCTTCAATAGCAGCCAAAAGACGGGGCATCTCAATAAAGGGAAGGAGAGCTACGCCTTGCCAAGCCATCTTCTTGCCATTAAGGTCAACTACGAACTCTTCGGGGTAGAAGTCGATAATCGGACTCTCCGAGTCCGTCATCAAAGGGTGAAAAACAGACGGGAGCACATGACGCGAAGCGGCGGGCTGTACACTCATGAGCTGCTCAAAAGGCTTTGCAATCCTGCCTTTCTCAAAGTTGATTTCCAAATTGGAAAGATCCTTGAAATCTTGGGCAAATGGTGCGTAATGGTACGGATAAAACCACTCCCACGAAGGGCAACCTTGAAAGTAGTACCTGAGAACCCACGCCAGTCCTTCGGTATAGGCCCAGGCTACTTTGCGTCGGAAGTCAAAGTCCTTGGGGTCGACGTGGAACTTTTGCTCGTAATACCTATCCGCATAGCCCTCTTCCCATAGTCGGACGCTGTCTTCCGGTTCACCACCAGCAGCCGAATCGCTACCCGGTGTACTGGCGCCATCGCCTTCTATCATAGACGCTTTACGTTTGCCTAAAGCAGAGGGAGGTGTTTGCAACTCTGAAGTCTGCGTCTGATTTTGATTTTTTGGTGTTGACATTAGACCTTGAATCTGACTCTTGAGAACAGCCGCGGCGCTCTTATTTGCAGTGCTGGCATCGCCAACGGTTGCACCACGGTTGACAATCATATCATGCGTAAGAGCCTTAGGCAACCCACTAGGGAGGCCATTCTCGTATGCATCTCCATAATCCTTCTTGGCTCCTGGGCCGGAGTTTTGACCATTACGTTGCTGTTCTTGCAGTTTTCGTCGTTTAAACCCTGCCTCTCGTCTGTCCTCAACTTCTTTTCGCCGTCTGAAAATAGCGTCTTCTTGTTTTCCGAGTCCATCCAAAATGTACTGCGCCCTTTCTAGTTCAACATATCCATCCTTGGTCATATAGCCGCCCATGGAAGGCAAGTTATCTCTCCAGATGGCTGTCAATGTATCAATACCATTCTCGCGAATTTCAAGAGCGGGAAGATGAGGAAGGAAATCATTGCCGACGAAGAAGCACATGAAAACCCAGTCGTCAATAGCTCGTTCTAGATCGAAACGGAAAGGCAGGCCAGGAACCTCGAGCTCTACAGCGAGGTATTCTCGCAGGACCGAAACATGCAGCCAGATGAACGGTTTAAGCTGGACAGCTTTGTCCTTTTCGTCGAACTCACCATCTTTCTCTTTGGTTTCTCCGCGACAGTCCTTGGCATCGTGGCCTTTCTGACCGCAGATCTTGCAGGTTCGGCTCTTGCCTTCCTGAAAAAAGACATCTTCTCGCAGCACACGGAAATGAGGTTCATGGGTCGCAAGCCCGAGCATGATAAGATCAGCATCTAGTCCGTAAATAACGTGTCTGGTGTTGGGGTCATGATTAGGTGAGGACCTTTGGGAACGAATAAAGTTCATGATCTTATGCTCGCCCTCACCAGGTACTGTGGCATCGGATATGATGACTTTCATATTAGCCCAGCCGGGATCAGTGTTAAGCTTATAAGCACACCAATATCTCAAACTGATAGCTAGAATGTCCATGAATGGGGTACCAGGTGTAATGGAGTTGGAGTCGAACGCCTTCTTAGTTAATGAAGCAAGCGTTTCGGGTGGCAAAACACCACCATTCTGTTGCTTAATCATCTTCAACAACTCCTCCTTATCAGCCTCCTTCTCCTTTGCTTCTTGCGCGGCACGGAAACGTCGAGATCGCTGTTGATTCATCTTAGCGCGTGGAGCAACACCATCTATAGTGATAAGTTAGCGAGTGCTACATGATAATAAAAAGTAGGAAGGGGTATGAGTTGAGCGCGTGCTTACCAATGGCGATCATCAACAGCTTTCTCGGCCGGACCATGTTGACTACACGATCAGTGTACTTAAAAATCTCCAGCATCATCTCCTCCTCATCTTTAGGAGCCGGCTTGTCTTCAGGATGCGAACAAGGATGAACAATGCCATTCATATCCAAGTAGAGATTGTCAAACTCTTCGCCATTTGGATTAGCACGTGTGGTATCGACAGGGATGACGGAGCCATCTTCCATTACGATGGGTTTGTCCTCGATGACGGGCGAAATAATCTTAGGGTACTTGTTGGAAAGCCATCGGAAGGCAGCTGGAATACCCATGGTGGCGGCTGCGGGATGTCTGATTGGAGCGTTGGTCTGTTGAGATTAGGACGGTCACCATGCGATAACAAATCTTGTCTACCTATATAGCGAGATTCAACAGCGAATCCTGAAGAAAGAAGAGCGTATTTGAAGGATGACAGCGTCACGAAAATGAAATACTATGTCGAAGACCGATAAACAAGACAACTTGCGTCTGAATCCGGAGTACGACGAAGCAGAGGCGTTAGCGCAACTTTCTTGATCAGCTGGCGCGATCGCCGAGATAAATGTAGGCACAACAGTAATCAGGGCTGCTGCCGTCTTCTTGCCTTTCACACGTTTGTATGAGAGATGGGGTTCGAAAGGGATGTTGAAAGAGAGGCATAAGGCAATGCCCGGGACAAAGAGGATTTTGCGACCTCGTGGGCTGCCTGGAGGAAATTATTATGTGGTGAGTTGCGCGACGAGGCTTTGGATTGATCCGTTCTTAGTGCATTAAGAGTTCGCAACCATAGGTAGCTTCAAGTAAGCCCCACTCAGCTACAGGTAGGTTAGCCACACTACATACCTTACATAATGTACCTATCCTCGCCTATTATACATTACCTGGTAATGAATACCTGTCTTAAGGTGCTACCCAAGGGAGTAGGGGCCCACTTCCTCGAAGTCGAGGCGGGTGATGGCTGAAGAGCTGCTGCTTAGGTAGCTAGGTACAGATTAGTCTAACACGGCCTAACACTGTTGACAGCCTGCATGTGGACGGGAACTTGGACCTTGTCTTTTTAAATACATAAAAGATGCTATAGATTAGGGAGCTTTGATTAGATATGTATTTATCGCCTAGAAGTTTTAAATACATAGCTTAAATAGTATCTACTATCTGGCTGAGCTGGCTAAAACGAGTATCGTCAAATATCAAGAGCCCAGTTAGTCTAGCTTGACCATAGAGCTTTAAGCTTCACTTATACTTGTCTGTTAAGTAAACTGCCGTGCTAGGGGCTCTCTACAAGTCATCGTATAAACACGCAAACAAACCCGCGAAACTACTGCGAACTCGATCGATTACTCAATCTCGTCCCAAGTTTAAGCCTCCGTATCCTTATTGATCGCGCAATGTGCCTAGCCGTGTGATAGATCGCTTACGCCAATGGCCCTGGCACGCAAAAGCGTGAACGAACGGTACCGATAATGTTCTCGAGCATCGCTGCTACGCCCGCAAAGCAGTCCGTCGGCGATACCATAACTGTCCTTAGTGGACGCCTCGGCTCTGCTACTCTTCTCGAAGACCGCCGTGCTGCTATCCTTGGACTACGAAGTTTTGCCAAGGACTACCCGGCCTCTGTCGCATCAGGAGCTCTGAGAAGCCTCATCGGAAGCTTGTCTACAGATGGAGAGGATGTTGATACGGTCAGAGTAGTCCTCGAGACCTTGCTGATGCTCTTCAATCCCAACCAAGACAGCCCCGAAGCATCTGAAGAGATTGCCCTGTGGCTTGCAGACGAATTTACCCAACGGCAAGAGAACATCACGTTACTTCTAGATTTTTTAGAGGCTACTGATTTTTACTCTCGGTTATACTCCTTACAGCTGCTGGTTGCCATTCTATCCGCCCGGACAGAGAGGACTGAAGAATGCATCTCTTCAGCGCCGCTCGGCATTCCTCGACTGGTCGCCGTCCTTGAAGATCGACGCGACGCTGTACGAAACGAAGCGCTGACACTCCTAACATATCTCACACCCTCCTCTCCTCTTATACAACAGTCGGTTGCCTACCAAAATGCGTTTGAGCGGGTTTTTGCTATCATTGAAGCAGAGGGATCACTATCAGAGGGCGATAGAATCGTCGAGGACTGTCTTATTCTTCTTGCGAATCTTTTGCGCTTAAACCCTCCAAATCAGTCACTGTTTAGGGAGAGCGGATGTGTTCTGCAGCTGGCCAAGCTGTTGGAAAGTACATATTATAGAGGTAACGAAGAGGAAGAAGTTGCCGATTGGGCTCAAGAGCAGCGGAACAGAAATATCTATGCTTTACTGGCTATAATCCGACTTTTTCTAGTGTCTGGAGCCGTAGGAACCTCGCAGAATCAGGTGGCTTTCTGGCAGCATGGCGTGCTTTACCATGCGCTACAGCTTGCGTTTAGCCACGGCACTGAGATGCCCATCAGAGCAGAGGTTCGGGATCTTCCCCCAATATCACATGATTCACAGAAATTGATTATGCATGTCGTAGGCGTTAACTACCTGTGCCGATACTATTAGAGGCAATGCGAAATTGCAGGAGACGTTTGCTCAGCTTCAGGTCCCATCGGTACTGCAAACGATTCCAGCAACAAATGGACAAACCGGCAAATCCAGCGGCGTTCCACCTATCTACGTGATAGACGGCCTACTAGACCTTACCCTGAGTATTCCTTCGACCCAGGCTTTCGACCTCCGTGTAGCTGCATGCGACTGCATCAAGGCCTACTTTTTTAGTCATCCTGAAGTCCGTATGCACTTCTTGCGGCGCGCCATCGACGGCCACGCTTCTGGTGTGGATGAGACGGCGAATGTGCTAACTACGCTACTACGGCCTGTTAGTACCTCAGCTGCTAACGACCCATACCGACGCTGGTTTGCAGCCGCAATCATGTTTCACCTCGTCTTCGAGAACCCCGAAGGAAAGTCACTTGCCATGTCGGTGACTGAAGGGGATGCGGAAAGCGGCGAAGAGGTTGTGACCAGCATTCAAACCATCACCGCTCATCTCGTTACAGCCCTCAGCAGAGGGGATGATGATCGTGTTTCGGTTGGTTATCTAATGTTACTGATCGGGTGGCTTTTCGAGGATCTCGACGGCGTTAATGACTTTTTAGGAGAGGGTAGTAATCTTCAAGCACTCGCACAAGAGATAGTGCGCCACCCTCCTAGCAGCGTGCTCGTGCAAGGATTATGCGCCATGATATTAGGAGTCGTGTATGAATTTTCTACAAAGGATTCACCTATTCCTCGGGCCACACTCCATTCTCTAATCATGTCTCGAGTTGGACGAGAGAAATACTTAGACTCCTTGAACAAGCTTCGGGGTCATCCTTTAATGAGAGAATTTGAGGTCACTCCACAGAGGGCAGATGGGTCAGGAAACTTACCAGTTGTCTATTTTGACGCAAAATTTGTTGAGTTTTTCAAAGATAATTACAGCCGCATAGCCAGAGCTATTGATCGGGACCCTGGCATGGAGATATCCGTAGTGGCAAACGGCGTACAGAAGGGCATATCCCGCGAGCTAGTAGACTCCTTGCGTTCTCAAGTTGAAGAAAAGGAGGAGGCTCTGCAAACAGCTCTTGCTGACGTTGCGTCTCTTAACGGGAAACTCGGTCAAGAACAAGCCGACCATCGTCGCTCAAAAGAAGCATCCGTTGCCGAGCTTGCCCGAATCAAGAATGTAAACGGGGCAATCCAGCGTCATCACGAAGAAGAGCTTAAGTGAGTTTACCCAAGTACCAGAAGAGGGCCTAATTAACAGCTACAGAAAATTCGAGGCACAGCAACAGATCATGACTGACGCACACCGACGGAAACTCGAAGCCGCTGAAAAGGAGGCCGCAGCAGCCCTGGAGTCGATCCGTGTGGAGAACATTGCCAAGGAAGCCGAACTACAGAGGCAGATAGAATATGTTCGTAAGACTGCCGAAGCTGAGGCGGCTCGTATTCAGCGAAGATCGGAAGCCGAGATGGCGGATCTTCGGGCCACCATCAGCCGTCTCGAGGTCGACCTTATGAAGGTGTGTATAACGATTTACCCGATAGAGCTGCAAATGGGATCTCTAACCTGCGCATAGGCCAATAAAGCCAAGGCTCGGGAAGTACAGGCTGCTCGCGAGGAGCTTGAATCAACCCTATCAGCCGAGCTATTAAAGCTGGAATCCGCGGAGAAGAGTGTTGCAGACTTGGAGAAGCAGCTGTCAAGGAAGTTGGAAGAACTTCAAGAGGTATGCGACACAAGTATCTTGATGGCCAATTGGATTTCTTACGCTTTATTTAGACTCAAGCCCGATTAAAAGAGAAAGAAGAACAGCAATTATCTACACAAGCAGAGCTAGACGATCTTCTTATGGTCTTTGGTGATCTGGAAGAGAAGGTGGAGAAGTATAAGGTATTGTTCATCTTCTTGCGCAGATATTGTCGAATAGGTACTAACCTCATATACTTAGAAACGCCTTGAAGGACTAGGGGAGACGGTATCTGATGAAGAAGAGGAGGATGTTGATGATGACGACGAAGTTGACTAGTAGCGATGAAAGTCAGATATACTCAAGTCGTCCTACAGATTTATTTCAAGCCACTTATAACCAGCTCACGCAGTCAGGTAATGCGAGGTAATCGCCCAGTCTATTAAGTCATTCATGTCCAGGCGCTTTGTGGCTATGCATATATCCTATGAGCGCAGTAACATTATGCGCCTATCCGATATGCTACACCTCCACAATTCCACTTCTCGATAAATTCTTGGAGGTTCATGATATTAGAATTGCTAGAATTGCGAGTTATATCGTCAAATAGAAAGCCACCCAATGAAGTTGTTGCAGAGAACGTTCGCCCCTTGCTATAACAATAAAGGCTGCCAAATACTTCATTTGGCCTCCGCGGTATCATCTGTCTTATCTGCTGATTGGTACTCGTACGTTTGCTCACTCTTAATTATACCATTTTGGGGCTCAACGTCCAGGTATAGGCCTTGACTTGCTTTTCGAGTTCTTCCTTGCACAGCCTATCCGCTCAGTCACGCCAAGATGGCTACCTCAGGCAAAGTGAGTAGGTCAACTACCAACAACCCCGCCAGCGACTCAGAATCAGACGACTCCCGAGACGAAGAGGGTTGGAACGACGTTGAGGACGAAGATGAAACCCAAGAGGTCATTTCGCTACTCGATGATCGTGTCTTTCCCGATGTCATGTCCATGTTAGTGCACTGCAAGGACAAGCATCATTTCGACTTCCTAGGCGTGCGGCAACGACTGCAACTTGACTTCCACGGCTGTGTGAGGCTCGTCAACTTTAGTAAGTATTTTCAAGTGTTTGCTATCGTACCAGCGATAGAACTCCGAGATAAGCCTCTCATGTCACATCTCGTAATTAAGAGTCGCACTTACAGAAGCCGACGGTTCCCCTAGAACTCACATCATCCCTATTGAGCATTATTTCAGACATAATTACTAACACATCCCCAGTCCGTCAACGAGTGCACGAGGGTCTTTCAGTAAGTGAAGACATCTCGTTGCCTGACCTTGACGACGATGCGTACCTGAAGCCTGTGCTGGACGACGACGCCGTAATTATCGGCCTCTTCGACCTGCCAGAGCTGTTGCCCCCTGACGCCATTCTGTCGGCCCAGGATGGCAACAACGCGGCGCTCGTCAACGATCTACTTAAGCGCAACACAGAACTTCAGGAAGAGCTAGCTCGCGTCACCCTTCAATACGAGAACTACCGCGCCGCCGTGTCCAAGACGCTAGATGAACGTTGGGGCGAGACGAGCGCTAATGAATCCGAGAAGAATGCTGAGCCCTCCGGAACAAGCGGGACTGCTGGTAAGGAAGAGGGTACAGATGGGGTAGAGGCCAAGGAGGATGAGTCGAAGTACTACTGGGAATCGTACGCTGGAGTCGGTCAGTATCCCCTTATTATTTCTAGACATTTCGCCTTGATCTATTTTAGTACATTCCACGAGTATAAGGAAGATCAAACTACGTATTGCGCTAACAGTATGCACCAGATATTCACGAGACAATGCTTAAGGACACGGTGCGCACCGATGCCTACCGCGACTTCATTTACAATAACAAGCACCTGTTTGCAGGCAAGACAGTCCTCGACATTGGGTGTGGGACGGGTACGTTTGTTTCCTTTTCTACATCCTCCTAGTCTACCAGTATTTCAGTCTTTAACATGGCCTCAGGTATCCTTAGTATGTTCTGCGCGCGCGCGGGCGCAGCCCGCGTTCTCGCGGTAGATGCCAGCGCCATCATCTCAAAGGCGCGTGAGAACATCTACCATGCGGGGCTGTCAGACACCATAACCACGATCCACGGAAAAATGGAGGAGGTGACACTGCCAGTGGATAAAGTGGACATCATCGTCAGCGAGTGGATGGGTTATTGCTTGTTGTTTGAGGCAATGCTTCCCTCCGTGCTATGGGCACGAGACAAGTACTTGCGGCCCGACGGACTGATGGTGCCCTCGCACACCAACATGTGGGTAGCGCCTGTGTCTGATCCGGTCTGGGTGTCCGAGAACGGCGAGGCGTTCTGGGCCGACGTCTACGGCTTTGACATGCGCGCCATGGCTAAGGGGATCTACGACGACGCGCGCGTGCTGCACTGGCCAGAAGACAAGGTCTGCGGCACACCGAGCGCGTTTAAGATGCTCAACTTATACACGACAACAGCTGCAGACCTCTCATTTACGGCGCAGTATGCCTCGCGACTCACACAGGACGTTGACGCCGTGGATGGGTTCCTGATCTGGTTTGATACATTCTTCTCGCCCGCCCCACCCTCTTCGCCAACCCGGAATCCCGAGAGCGCAGACACAGAGGTAGAAAATACTAATAAACACGCCGTTTCTGATGACGCTAAAGCCTTGGATTGGATCCTCGACAGCAAAGGCAAGCGAGACCACGACCGCGTCGCTTTCACG
Source organism: Xylariaceae sp. FL1651 (assembly GCA_025201745.1). Lineage (NCBI taxonomy): Eukaryota > Fungi > Ascomycota > Sordariomycetes > Xylariales > Xylariaceae > Xylariaceae sp. FL1651. The sequence continues at coordinate 492,305 of MU624239.1, read as the reverse complement.
ACGGGGCCGTTCAGTACCGAAACGCACTGGAAGCAAGGCCTACTGGTATGCGATCCTCACCTGAGCGACAAGGCCGATGACGGCGGCGCCAACGCAGAAGAAAAGAAGATCCCAGAGACCACGAACCAGAAGAAAAAGGACGATGAGTTGCGCGGCGAGATCACATTTTCCGTGGCCGAGGACAACGCCCGTGCACTCGTCATCAAGGCGACATGGGACGAAGGACGGATGCAGCAGAAATGGGCCCTGCGGTAGGTAGACATATTAAATAGCATCAGTCTTGCTACTCTACCTAGGTGTCTATTTCCTTACAGTTGGGTATCTGCCTTAGACGTTCAAGTTATTTCAGTATATACTGAACTGTGTAGCTGCTGATAGCACTTTGACGTACCAGTGGTTGACTTAGATTCCTGCAATTCATAGGAAATTCAACTTGTAAAATCAGCTACTATGGTTTGAATCCTAGCGAAGCTAAGGGGCATTGGCCTTCTACATAAGCAACCGTCTTCAGGTGCCATAAATGTTCCTTCTACTCCAGGTGCTTTTACTATCTCTTTCCCTTCCTTTCCTCCGTTCCGTTATGGCTGCGAAGAAACAAGCATACATGCAAGGATCTACGCGTGTTCTGGGCTCGATACAGTCAGAAGGGAAAAATGGCGGAAAGGGCAAAATCACACGTTAGTTACTAACACTTGCTCATAAGAGCGTTGGAGATCCAATTCAGCAATCAAATTCATATAAGCGTACCCCATACTACTAGCCAATAATTACAACGGCACTCATAATCTATTCGACGAGTTCTTGCACAGAACTTAAAAATGTTTCAAATGAATGAAGTTGCCTCTATGTCCCGTATAGGTCTAATGTCATACTGCTAGAGCAGTTTATAATGCCCGCCACATGACCATAAGGCAGCTTAGCTCTTTGAAACCTGAAGCCTTTTTGGGCAGTAATGCGTATTGAAATCTAAGGTGGGCATCAATTCCATCGTAATGAATCTCCATTCAATTCATATTCCCAGATACCGCAGCCTGACAGCTCCTGTACTTATACCGTACACATTTTAAACGCCTTCTCACCCCTAATGTAAGCACAAATAACAGAAGGCAAATAGTAACAAACGCTGCTAGTAAGCATAGTAGCGCCGCATTTAATGTTGGAAATTGGGGTTCTGTGGTCGGGATATACTGGCTCCTCTCTGTCTGGCGCCGGAGCCACTCGAAGCTTGGGTGTGATCGACTCTGTTCGACGATGAAGCCGAGTATGGCGCACTAGCAGGTTGGATGTCGGGGTTATACATGGCGAATGGGTTTGGCCCGCCCACTTGCGCTTCCTCGTCAAAGGGTGTCATATGCTGAGTGACTTGAAAGCTTGGTGCCCTATTCGGATGCGATTCAGTGGGTACTGATTCGCCCGCTCTGCGAAAACCACTACGCTGACTTTCTGTCTTGCGCAGGTCAGATCGGGCCGACTCGATATCATTAGACCGTGTTCGGTCGATAGACTGCCCACGCGAATCATTCAGAGTGTTATCATCGCGATTGTACCCCCATTCTTCTGAAGTAGCAGCTAGAGGGTCAAGGGTGTTGAGGCCTTGTGCTGCTGATACTTCACCAGCCGCGTTGGGAGAGCTCCGAGGCACAAGTCGGCCAGCGTCCTTGTTCTTAGCCGCCTTGTCACGGGCAGCGGCGGCCTCCATATCCGAGACACTAACGGAATAGGTGGGATTTGTGGGACCACCCAGAGCCTCACCTCCGCCGCCAGGGGCGTAAATTGGTATCTTTTTCAGCGCAAGCACAAGGGCACACATGAACTTAGATCTTCGGGTAGCTCGGACAGCGTCGTTATGCCAGTTCGACTTGTGCTTAATAGCAATCTTAAGCTGAAGCTTGTCCAAGTCACCGACACTACCCACGCTTACAGTGATATCTTGCTGGAAATCTCTCGAGTTCTCAGGTGCTTGGACAAACTTCTCCATCTCGAGGCGAAGCAACTCAATATCCTCAAAACTTGTGTCGTATGAGACATTGACATCAATAACCTCCTTCATGGCCTTACTTCGTGTAACGTTTTCAATCCAGAGATTGTTGAGCACGATGTTAGGAATCTGTACCACTTGCATCCTATCGATTCGAGTGAAAATGGTGTAAAGCAGAGAGATTCTCTCGACAATTAGTTGTTCCTTTTCTGGACCTGTGATATCGACACGATCTCCAACGTCGTATGGATGCTTGACGAATAAGAAGATGCAAGACCCGAGGAATTCTTGTGTCGTAACTGCGAAGATAAACGAGAGCGAAAGTAGCGCTGTTCCAGCAGTTGCAAGTGTAGTAACGAATGAGCTTTGGAAGAAAGCCACTGGTCACCAAGCGTTAGCCACAGCATGAGTCAGTCACAGCCAACATCCGGAGACTTACGGAACACAAAGATGACGATGAGCAAAACAATGAACAGGAGGATATTATCGAAGACACCCAACGCCTGGCCGATGTCTTGCATGCTGTTTCCGATCGCCTTTCTCTCCTTGCCGATTTCGACGACTTTCCTGATCATCTCATCAAGACTGATGTCTCCGTTGCCATCAGCATCAATGGCACCAAAACATTCTTCGGCGTCATCCTGATGGGCTGGTCCGAGAACTTCCGCGATATCCTCGGCATATAGTGCATCCTTTCCCTCTACTACGAACGACATCCAAATACGTTTAGCCAAAGCCTCGGAAGTTTTCACTTTCTCGAGAGCTTCGATAACGATAGAGTGCGCTGAGTTGGGGTTGAAAACTTGCTTGCCTGTGATCTCAGAGGCAAGGTTACCAAAAGCAGAGGTGACTTTGTTGCCGAACCGACCGACGTTGCCAATCAGTTTTGCCGGTATGACAGCTCCGGATTTCCTGGTCTTCTTGCCCTTTTTATTCCCTGCAAGTAGCATCTCGATACTATCGTTGATAATCTCATCCTCTTCAAGGAATTCCTCACAGTACATAGGAAACAATTTCCGAGACGCATCATACATCAGTCCAAGTAGGTGAACATCGCGCTTCGAGTCCTGAATGCGGTTGGCAAAGGAACGTTGATGGTATGAGATACTGATAAGCTGGACAAAAGCCTTTTCACCAAGGAAGATGGCCGATGATACGAAAGCCGCCCCCAAGATCGTCTGAATGGTATTGGTCCATGAGACAGCGGAATGATGGGTTTGCAAAATATTGATGAAAACGAGCCAGTCAGCAAGGGCCCAGAAGAAAAGCGACAGAGGGATCTGAAGGTTGCGAAGGACAGCCGCATATTTGCGGGTTCCGGGGCTAACAACACCAGTGAGAAACATAAAAACGGGTGCCAACAACCAGGCAACAAGCTTTCCAAGCCAGAGCGCCAGCCAGCCTATTTCGATCCAGAGGAAGAGGTCGAAGAGAGGAGGGCCCTCCTCACCCTTAGGACCTCGGCCGACGGGAATATCATTAGTCTTGTCTAGGACGGAGAGAACAATCAGAGGAACGGCTAGCAAGAGTGTAATGGGAACAATGTAGATTAGGTATCGTGTGACAACAGAGGCATGAATAATTCTGTTATAGAATCTGCCCATGGCGTTGAGCGAAAGCTCGTTGTCTGCAAGGCCATCCTCTGATTTTGGTCTTTCTTCCTTGATGGCCTGTCTTCGGCCTCGGTGGAAGAAGTGATGCTTCTCGTTATTTCCATTGTCGTCCGTGTTGCCGTTCTGTTCGAAACCTGTGCCCAGTCCTTGGCTGGCTTTCCTTGCGCCGGTGGAGCTTGCGGTGCTTCGAATTTGAGTCAAAGGAATATCATTCTCAGGCATGTTGGAATATGAGGTTCCGAGGGGAACGAAGCCTCGAGGTGATCTTGGAGATCTGAGAGACATCGCAGGACAGAAGCCCGATCGGCGGACGTTGGTAAGAACAAGGCTGGACTCGATGTGTATATGGTGCTATGGGTCCGGGTAGGGGCAGCAAACAAGCGAATGAGTTAATACAATATCGCTCCAAGACAGCACCAGGCGATCAATTGGAAATGTTGGTCATGAAAAAGTATGTCTTTAGAACAGAACAATGCGAGTGGGTTTAAACAAGGGACAGTCTGTATAACGTGGTCGTTGTCCGCCCATAAAACGAGAGACTAGGCAATGACAAAATGAAAATGGAGATGGTGAAGTGGAGAGGTGAGCTAAAGGAAACAAGTCGAGATGTTAGGAGAGTCTACAGCTACATGATCGAGTGGGTTGAAGAGAAAGAAAAGGTGGCCGCGAAGTAGGGAGGTAGTTGCACCAGCGTGTACTGTATGCAACGACGTGTTTTGGAACTTAGATACCTGCGATGCGGCTATAACACAAGCACCCCATTGCGTACCCCTTTGCACAGTGAGTATACTGTCGAGTCATGGCTAATGGGGAATCATATGTGCGCCTGGAGGATACGATTGACGCCAGGGACAAGTTCAAGGGTCCACAGGGGTCCACAGGGGCCAACTTGAAATAGCTAGGCATGCAGCCAATACGACTTTCCGATTAGGTCCCGAATTTTCATACGACAGTTGGCACTGTATGGCGAAGAATACGGTCAGCCATCCCTAGAAGTTGCACAGAACACCAGTGTGTTCTACTCCAGATACCTAAGACACCGCCTACTGCATTGATAGCATGTTTGCTCCTAAAGCTCTATACAGGTTTGCGTTGACACACACTGGCTTTTTTTTTGTATTTTCTTGTAGAGATATTTGTATTTAGACATTATATGCATGTTGGTGGTTTTTGGCGTCAATCAGTGTTTTAGATAGAGCATTGTTAGGGGGGCACCCTACTTTTCTTATTGGGGCACCCTTCGGGCCGAAACGGCCCGCAAAATCTTTTGACAGCTGCCACATCTTTGACAGCCAGTAACTGGCACACCTTGACTGGCCAACAACACCAACATGCCGTTGAATGGCTTTTCTGGCTGTTTTGAACATTTTGGACCTATTCTAGCAATGGCCGGAGATGTTGGCCGGAGACGTTGGCCGAAAATGTTGGCTGGAGATGTTGGCTAGTGGAGCTTTTGGAAAGCAACAGTGCAGCAAGGTTAAGTGGGATTTAGGGAAGTTCACAGCAAATTTACTAGGCAAGTACTCAGGATTTAATTGGCAAAAGCTGCAGGTTGGCTGAACAGCTGTTCCAGGCCGTTTCGGCCCGAAGGGTGCCCCAATAAGAAAAGTAGGGTGCCCCCCTAACAATGCTCTTTAGATATCATTGCACGACCTAATAGAAACAATGTTTCAGCTGCCCTGGCCAATGACCTCCACCACACTAAGCCAGGCTTTTTTCATGGTGAGTAAGAGAACCGGGTTACGTCAGGCCGCAAGGTTACATTTGCACTGTCGGGTGGGGCACATACCAGTGGCTTGGTGGCTTGCAGCGATTTCAGGTACCCGTAGGCATTTTATGCGGGTGCTTAGCCACCAATTAAAAAAAATCCCCTCCGTCGGGGCCGCCTAGCACCGCCCCCTTTTCCATTTCGTTGTTTCAAGTGTGCCGTGCAACCTAAGCCCCTGATTGAAGTCAACTTCAGCTACCACGTTGTCGTAAGACTGACTAACTTTAACTATGTTCAACCAGTCGACGCTGTCCATCTTTTATTGCATGTTAAACCTTTCCGTATCATTTAAACAAGTAGTCTCCTTTTGACATACTGCGTATTACGTACGGCTTGCCTGCCCGGTCCCTCATCGTCCCATAAACCAGCCCCTCTACCCCAGGATCTCTTTCACACAGGACTTGTGTAGGCATGCTAGGTGGATCTGCGTTCGACTGTGTCTCCTTCGCTACTGATCTGATCTGATCTGATCTGATCTACACGCAATACAACCTCCACACTCTTTAGCTTAGCTACCTCGTCCAACGGCAACGAGCTAAATATCGCATTAGCTTTTTCATTATTAACTAGGCATGCGAACATCGTCGACTCTCATCTACAAGTAAAGCGTCTTGTGTCTCGTGAGTGACAGATACTCAGATCTCGATCAAGGTCCTCTATTTCGTCATCGTTCAGGCTACTATCGTGTTTTAGTCACTAGCTTTCAAAATAATCACAAATGAATCCACTAAGTGTTACCACCTGCGGGTCTTTTGCGGACCAAGCTACCTTAGTATCGCTACTCCGCAAGCCGAACATGCCGAAACAGTCCAACACCAATCGTGATTCTTTCCCTACAGAATTTATCTGCCATGTGACTGCTGCTACACTGGTCTATCATTTCCCCATCTCAGGCCTTTATCGAGCGAACGAAGCATCTAAGTTGGTTATGCTAAATATATGGCGATGAATATTGTGGCTATAATGTTATCTACTGTCCTGTCTTGCCAGAGAAAGAAAATGAAGCTAAAGGATATAGGGACACCGACTCGACAGCTCTACAACATATTAGCACCACAGCAAAATCCAGAATATCAGGGTCTGTATCACCGTACTCGTCGTCTCACCAGCATTCTCAATTCAATTAATGGTTGGTGTCGGACATTCCCCGCGTTTTTAGTGATACAGTCACGCGATATTCAATTAGCTGGGTAGTCTCGAGCCTTCAAAGGTTGGCATAATACCTAATTGAAACGAATAAGTAACCTTATCTCATGTCGGGCGACGTCTCACCTCGGTTTAGATAGGGAAGTCTAACTGCTATCATCGTAGTTTAGGAGCTAAGCTCTGTGGTAGTCGTAAAACTAAACCCTACGCCTTATATAGGCAGGAGAGACAAGCCCAGAACATCATTCTAGCTTTAATCAAAGACTCTCGGTAGTATCTTGACTCAGGTCTTGAGCAACATGCGCTGTCTCAACATCAATGGGGCCTGCCGAGACTTACACGAAGGACTGTGTATGACTCATGTGTTAGATTCAAGGACGACGTATTACCACCAAATCCAATCATAATGACTTGCTTGTACACAATAACACGTCAATGTCTTTCAGTGGCTCAAGTTCTGATTCCATTCGTGAATTGCAAGGCATGCTTCACTATAATCAGGCAGAATATCATTCCAAAGTGAGTCCATTTCAATTTGAAATACAAGCACGTGTCTCGACTTCTTATCGCAGACAGTCTGGACACCTATGTCTAGAGCGTCCTAGTAATGCGTAGAGCCACATTCAGTTCGTGTCGAAGTCACTAGAGAATTCGCCAGGGACATTGATGATAACATTAAGGAGCTCGTTTTAGTGTATTCGCCCAGTACTACCAGTACCGGTCATCACAGTCAATAGGAACCACTCACTGACACTTAACCAATAGCCACTGATCAGTGACAGCGCGATATACTAGAAGGAGCAATCAAGCACGGCGCATTGATATCTACAGTGAGACCATGTCACATTATTTTTGTCCTACTCTACGTTTCGAGGTTCCGAGTAGTTAGCAACCATATAAAGGGAACTTGTGGCTATAATTGGATGAGGAAAAACGCATATTTATTACTCCGTTGAATATCCTAATCCCAAAGCTAAGACCTACGGCCGTTGCTGTACTATCGTCAATAACTATGCTAACCTATTTATTATCAGTATCTGTAATGGCACTGTGAAAGAAAGGTTACTGGGATGCATAAAACTGCTAGAGTTTAGCCATGATAGGCTCTCTCCCTACAGAGCACGATATTTACTACCATGCTACACGCAGCCAGCAAGTCAATGCTTTGCAGCATGCGCAAAATCAAGAGCGCAGAGAGGTGTAGGCAGCTTTTCAGTGTCAAGAACGACGCGGCGAAGGATGCCGCTGAGCTGACCCATTGCTTCCGCCGCCTCTGTGAGGCTAGGAGTGGTTGTTGGGTCGATACTATCTGATAGCAGCGGCTTCTTTTCTTCAAACCCGGTCAGCATTATGAAATAAGAGATTGAGTGCACGTGTAAGCGATCTTTGTATACCAGTGTAGTAAAGAAGCAGCTACTGAATAAAGGCTGTCTAACACAGCATCGTGTAAATATTGGCTCACAACTGTAAGTCCACCGACTCTAGCTACTTGGGCTATAGGAGTATGTTGAAAACAGGAGGATATAGGCAAGCTGTGTGTACATATATATACTGGAAGCTCATCAGCCATACCGACGACCTTGTAGTAATAGAAGTGTAGGTCAGGCCGAATACTATTCATATGTTCCGTGACTAATCCTCAGCATCAAACACTTTCCGCATTATGCTACGGCAACAGTGACTTAACGCCCAAGGTGTCGTACATCCAATTATTGATAACTCGCTTGTCTTCGTCCTCATTTCGTGATTGTTAACATTTCATTCTATTTAAAAAGCACCTGTCGTTGTTTTTAAGCCCAGTCTCTGCCTTCATAAGATGGTTTTGCCCCGAGTAGACAATGTTGCTCGATAGAGTAATGTAATAAGCGATTACACTAGAGATGCGCAGCGCCAAGAGTATGAGACAAAAGTCACGTGATTACGCGTCGTGTATCCAGTGACGAGGCGCGTCACGGACCTTTTCAATTTAATGAGTTCGTGTTTCTCCTAGGGATTTCTTTGTTGATATTTAGACTCAAACCACTATCACCATGAGACGCTCTTTACGACAAACTCAGCAGCGAAGCTCAAGGCTGTCAAATGTCCCACCAACAGAGTTTTCAGATGCTGAAACGGGCGAAGTAGCCGCAACTTCAAAGAACCCAAAGCTCAGAAAGAGGAGAGTACCTCTCATGCAAAATGACAAATCAAATAGCGAGGATGAAGAATATCAAGTATCGGATCTAGATTCGTCAAAGAAGAAGCGTAAAGTAGCCTTGCGCAGCAAGATTGCACATAAAAATGTAAATGCACAGCTATATCGGCGGCTCTTTGGCATGGACAAAGAGGTGCCTGATATGCCACCATGTCAGCTCCCTCAGCGCATTCACAATCTCGATTATCATCGGCCACTTCTTCTCGATAACCCGCAAGGCCGAGCCTCACTTCTTGAGTGGTTTGACGGCGTAAGTTCATTACGTTCAATGCCCTGGCGGAAATCTTGGGTCGATCCGCGCGTCAATGCCAAGAATCCTACCGAACTTCGTCAAAAGCTGGAGCGTCGCGCCTACGAGGTCTGGATTAGCGAGATAATGCTACAACAGACGCGCGTGGCTGTCGTTATCGATTACTGGAACCGATGGATGGAAAAGTGGCCTACGATTCACGAATTGGCCACTGCCGAGCCCGACGATGTTCTCGCTGCATGGCGTGGACTGGGGTATTATAGCCGTGCCACGAGAATTCACGATGCTGCGAAGTTGGTATGTGAAGATCCAGTAATGGACGGCCTCTTGCCTTCAGACGTGGATGAACTCATAGCGAAGGTACCCGGTGTCGGTCGGTACACTGCCGGTGCTATCTCAGCTATCGTATTCGGTAAAGCGGCGCCGATGGTGGATGGCAACGTGCTCCGTGTCCTGAGCCGGCAATTAGGCATCTTTGGTGATGTCAAGACGGAAAAGGCTGTGATCGATCTCTTGTGGGCGGCGGCTGATAGTCTGGTAAAAGCCGTTGCATACGACCTCAGCGATGAGGAGACATCAAGCACTCCGGAAGAACAGATCAGTGACAGGCCAGGACGGTGGGGCCAGGCACTGATGGAGCTGGGTAGTACAGTTTGCACCCCTAAACCAGACTGCGAGTCCTGTCCCATCAGAGCAAGTTGTCGAGCTTACAGCGAGGGGTTCCAGCTTGTAACCAGGACAGAGCTGGGTCCAAAAGATATGCTTACAGTCTCTGGTTCCAACTCAACCCGTGATATTGAGGATGCATGTAACTTCTGTCGTCCATTCGAAGAAGTCACGCAAAACAGTAATGACGGAGACATCGAAATGACGATAGCCTTGAAGAAAAGCACTCCCCGTAATAAGGCTAAACCACGCCTCCAGGGACAAACTACTCTATCAGCATTCTTCACACAATCTAGCGAACCTGATGAAACAACCAAGCCTGTACCTGCCAAGCTTACTCCCACACTACTAGCCACCATAGTGGACCACGCAAGGAAGTTTCCAGTTAAAATTGTGAAAAAGGCTGTTAAAGAACAAGAGACGCTTGTTTGTGCTATACGTCGCGATAACGGGAAATACCTGATTCACCGTCGACCACAGAAAGGCCTGCTAGCCGGCTTGTGGGAGTTTCCAAGCTGGATTGTTCCTGAAACCGATCAAAATACGGCGACAGCCTATAAGCGAGCTGCAGAACTCTACGCATCAAGTGTCTTGGACCCTTCCCTCAAACCGAAGTCTTTAACACATCCGCAGCTCAAGTGCGTTGGTCAGCTCGGAAGCGTACCATGGCTCTTCTCGCACCTTAAATTGACTATGCATGTCTTCTTGTTCGAGCTTGAATGCTCGGCTGCTGAGATCGGTCATCTCCCGAAGACCAACGGTCGATGGAGCGACTCTGTCGAGGAGGAGTCTATGGGTACAGGGATGCGAAAATGCTGGGATCTCGTACGGAAGGCAAACGGCGATTGACTTATCCATCACTCAGTCTATACCAGGATCAAGAGCCAACTCATGGTTTAGGTGACCCGAAACTATATCTTCCTTAATTTGGCACGATATCACATATACGACTATTTCAGATATCTACTTACCGGACTCTTGAAGCTTTACACTTTATTGGAAGCGAAACGGCGTTGATCAAGATACTTTCTTGCATACAATTCGACTATATACGACCTATACCTCTGGCTCTCCTTCAATGACGGGGAGAGGCTGGGTACTTGGCACAGGGACCATGGACCACCCTCGCTCATCTACTAGCAGAGCATCATTCTTCTCTTTAGCATGATGGTGGTACTCCACTACACCTGATTTACTCCCAGGGGACCCTGAGGAAGAGAACCACATCTCACCATCCATTGTGTCTAGACTTGCTGTGCCCTCTACTATAGTTGAGTTCCAGTGGTAATCAGATGTAACGTTTTGCCTTGTTCTCAAGCTTTGCAAGCCGGTTGATGTCCCAGTCAAGAACGATAAGATCGAGATGCCATCGGTGATTTTACTTCTGTCGACGAGGCAAAGTACAGATCCTGGATTAGTTGTCGCGCCTTCAGACTGAACTTCGTAGGCACTGAAGAGGTTCATAGGATATGAATACCGGGAGATGATGCCCGATACTGAGCTGTAATAACTGCCTGAAGAGACCATCGCAAGGGACTGATTGAAGGCAAGATCTGTCATGTTCTGGATGTTCGAATATGAGACATTCTGAGCCCAGGAAACCTGGCGATTCTGTCCTCCAGTCGTGATCGTCGAGGATATGAGGAGGCTTCTAGTGGCACCCAGCGAGAAGTAGACAGATGTATTCGTTACGGTACCATTCTCGGCGGTATACATCCCGACCGTTGGCTGGAAGTCAAACGAGGGTGGTGGTATCTGTTGTTGGAAGGCCTTGACGGTTGTCTGCTCGTTTATCTCATCGACCCACACAAACACAGATCCAGACACCCACCAGTTCTCCCCTACTGGGCCAATGCCATCCTTAGCCGAAGTGTCGAAACCTACTACATGAAACTCGAATGTATGCGGCTTCCCATCTGTCAGAAGTTCAAGCCATGGAGTTACGTCGATCTCGAACGAAGGCAGTTCGTACGCATCGATGCCCACGATTGGTCTCCAAGCCCCAGGATCCACACCGCCGGTGAAGAGGATTGGGAACGGCCACGATACGCCTGCGAGCCGGCCGTCAAGGAGCAGTTGTACCTCGCGGAACGGGCTGTAGCCGTATAGCCACCCTTCGTTCTCCGGAAACGTCTTGGTGTACTCGGTCGGCACGTTGGTGAACCAAAACTCCTCTTCGGCATTTCCGGAAGCCATGATAGAGACTACAGCCATCTCAGTGTTCCGCGGCAGTGTCAAGTTAACAGCACCGCTGTCCCCCGGGAGTGAGAAAAGCGAGGTCGTGTTATTAGCGGAAGCTTGTGTTGAGATGGCATAAATGTGATCTGCAGGGTGCAGTCCACCGTCGCCCTCGTATACATCGTCGAAGTATAGCGCCTCGAGCGTAGCATTGAAGAATCCAGTGTACCGATCTCCGTCGATGACATTGTTCAGCTCGAAGATGATTTTCTGCTGCTCCCCACTTCGCAACAGCGCGTCCCAGATCGTCATGTCTTTCTGGAATGACCAGTGGATCCCGGTCTGCGTTGGCATCGCTGTTGATGTGCGCCATACCTCCACATCGCCAAGCCAGAGCGTTGCGAGTCGGTCATACTGTCTCCCTTTCGAAACCACGCTTAAGTTGAATATGGTAGTCGTGTATGTGCAGTCCGGTGGTGGAGTGTAGTACCCAACGTATGGTGATCCGTAGCTGTTCCCGAAGTCATGTGAGAAGACAGGTTGTCGGCATGCTGGCGTACTGAGATCCGAGCGCGGAGGGGTTGCTGCTTGGATTACCTCTAGAACGGCCTGGGCATAAGTGAAGAAGGGGAGCAATGAGATGAAATATGAATACTTCATGTTGCTAACAAATAATGTAGTGTAAGTCAAGGGAAATCTAGATCAGTACTAATTCCACCAACGATGTTATTATCTCGGGATTGAGCTTGAAGGCGTGGTGATGTATAAGTATTCCTAAGATGGAATGTGGCATTGCAGGTGGAGAGGGGCACTTGGCAATATGTTATCGGAGTTGGGTCACATCTACGACGAATTGATGATCTTCTGAAGATGTATATCAGGTATACTAACAACAGTGTTTGTTCCCAGAGGTTTTTTCATGTCCTGTGATTGCTGCGCAAAGAGTTATTGGATTGTGTAATTGTTTAGCTCACATTACGGGAGGCCAAGGGAGCCTCTTGAACTTGCAAGCAAAGAGGACTGAATACACAAGTGACTGAAGTTTGGATGCTTAAGGAGTAGAATGAGTTAAAACTAGAGTTCAGAGCCGTCTTAACATTAGGCAGTGTTTTTATGCATAGGAAGCTAAGAATTACCTGGTGTGCACCTAGTTCTCTCTATTGGACGACCTTGAACTCTTGGTGGCCCCATGAGCTAATAGCCTTATAGAAAGCAATACAGAAAACCAAAAGCGGTGCTCGCTGTAATAGTTGGTGATGGCACAAAAAATTTATCCAGCCTTGGATTCGAACCAAACTCTTTCGGCGAGCCGTCAGACTTACAACCAACAATAAATTGCCCAGGCAGCTAGACCCTCTATGACTGTGCTTTCCAAATGTATCAACCGGGCGGATTTGGACAAGTTGTTTGTTATTTCAATACTTCAGGACACTCTCCCTGCAGCAACTGTATACCACTATTGAGGTGTAAACACAGACCGCAACCCCATTATTATCTGCTCTTAATCCCTAAAGAATGTATGCATTTGATGCAAGTGATTTCTCTAGTATGGTCGGTAATAACACTTCGTGGCACATCGACGTCTTTGAGCGTTGGTATAGCGGCTACCCAGACCTTAAGCTCCATACCCGCATGATCTTCTCTCATCGTTTCTAGAAGTATTGTATTCTTTATCTTCAACATCTCGATGGCGCACGTAGCCTAGCCTTTGCAGATCAAACCTGGCAGCAGACGAAGTCGCTCCCTCCAGGACAGACCGAGTCTGCTAGAAAAGAGTTAGTATGCCCAACTCATAATCGTAGGTTATAAAATATGCTTACAACCGATAACATGTGTACAAGAGTTATTCCACCGACACAAAGTATCGGTCCCCGTCCCACGGCAATGGCCGGTAATATAACACCCCCATGCTTTAGTGGCGTCGCCAGGGCAAGCATAATCTCCTGGCACCCCCTCGATGGATGATCCGCTGTATTAATTCATGCGGGCAATATGGTCGAGGCAGGTACAACCGCGGTCATTTTATGAGCCTGAGCAGCACCCGGTAAGGGTGCCTATGATGGTTGTGATGGCTGTGATGGCTGTGGGGAATTGAATGGCGAAGAGTAAGGTAGCATTAAGGCCAACCAAGGCACTGAACGATAATACTGTTATAATTAGACCCTAACACGAAAAACCACTTAATTATATCCCTATCTATGCTCATTGCTTCAGTAGCGACTACGGTCGACTTCATGCTGGCAGTTCCCAAAACGACGAGACGGTTGAAGTAATGAGACTGGCTAAATTTATAACTTAATGCTAATATACTCTGGTTCAACCTCCTAGTTGGAGGGTCTTCCAGCCCTTTTATCCTTTCGTTGTCGTCTCCTAGGCGACCTTGACAAGATTTGGCCTATTACTGTGCCGGGCTTTCCCGCACTGAGACAGGACTCTCGTATATTATCGTATACGCGTATTATGTCTTAATCTCAAGTCTTAAAATCAAGTAACATCACATTGGCACTATCATACCAACCGTACTACCACATGGAGGATTCCTTGATAGACATTATGAGAAATCTGACACAAATCAGAGGCGTCAAAACGATATTTGCGTCTCCATTACTTGCGCTTCTAGATTTTGTCTAGATTATCTCAACCATATTACTTGGAGGTGCAGGAATCAAGAAACTTAGCAACTTGCCCACCCCAAGCCTCTTCACGTTCAATGCCTGTGCCCAGACCAAGCTGTGGGCTAATATGGTTATGCCCTTTGAGGACTTGCATCTCGATGCTTCCACCTTGCCATGCCTGCTTGAACTCTTCTGTCGTATCGAAGATGAGCTGTGGATCCAGCTCACTGATCATGATCAACATCCTCAAGCCCGGCAAGCGAGGACTAGAGCCCTGCTTATTTGCGGCTTGTAGGCAGCCCATCAGAGAATTCTCGAATACTTTGCCCTCCCCTAAATATGCCATTACATGCCCGTCCTGAGCATCTCCCCAATGAAATGGCACACCGATAAAGATAACGCCTTGAAGTCTCACTCCAGTCTTGCCCCCTTGCGTCAAAACACCTTCCCTCGCCGCCTCAAAGATAGGGTCGAACAAGAACGTACCCACATGCACACCACCGGCCGAGTTGCCCATTAGGACGAGTTCAATACTCTCGTATCCCTCTCGTCCTGCTAGTGTCCCCTTCACCCAGTCTACCACCAGCTTCACATCCTCGCCTCCCGACGGGTACCGCGCCCCATGAGCTAGCAGCCGATAATCCGGAACAATGACTGTAGTTCCATATCGGGATGTGAAGAAATGGCCCACGTTGCCAAACATCACGCCCCCAGCATACTTCTCATTTACGCGTGCCCCCGAGTAGAAGCCGCCGCCATGCAAGAATACGAGCACTGTCTTGGATGTAGCCGAGGGCTGGTGATCGGGGAAATAGACATCAAGAACATGTCTCGCATTAGGACCGTAGCTATGCGTCTCGCGACGCGTAGACCGGATGTCCGCTGCTTTTGCTTTCAACAATTCCTCGTAGGCCTCAAAGGTGGGAAGAAGGACCTCTTCGATGCCGCGGCCGAAGCTAGGTAGCTGATCCATTTGAGGCCGAGATTGATTGATTAATTGATTGGTTATTGTAAGTCTGCGCTTAACTCTCTGGTTCCTTTGACTTTGCTCCTTCGTCTATATTCTTTTTTTCTTGTTAGGCCCGTTCCTGGATGAGTACTGTACGCACTTGCTGCTTCAGCCCCAGATCGTTATCATACATAAGAAGCGTAGTAAGCCTTGCTCTACCGAGGATATGTAGAAGCATGTACCAAAGATACGGGGGGCCGACGCCATGCGGGGAACCCGATCGTAGTTTAGCCGCTGGTGCGGGCGATTTGCGTTATCACTCTCGGCACTTTGACGGCTTCCAGATATGGAAGCGTTTATCTGTCGAAGTATAGATAGCTTACTATAGCGTACACTCGCACTTGAAGCTACTTCGAACGACTTCAACCACCGTGTCAACCTGCTAGTCTGCTCTTCCACACGGATGCTAGCTGTGAAATCCTTAACCACAGAAATCAATATTTTACATATTCACTCTCAAAAGCTCGTACCCACCGAACCCTTGTCTTATCATAAATGGGATTTTCTTGTACATTTCATATTTCATTCGTACACGTTGCCAAACACAGTCTATTTAGGTTCAATCATGAAGAAATGGTACGAGCAGACAAGCTGTCAAGACCAAAATCCGGGCTTATCAAGGGAAGAAACCTGTACTTCACGCGTAAGAAAGGCAATAGGTAATATAGCAAACAGCTCGACGGCGTCAAGTGGTTTAGACCGAACAGTCTGAATATTGGGACTATCTCGGCTAGACAATAGATTTTATAAAGGTTTTCTAAGGTCTTTGGCTTCTGACCTCTTCACTTTGTTGGACATTAATTTGTTCTTTTTAAGCAAGCTTCTTCAAGCTGGTGGTTTTCCTTTTATTCTACTATCTAGGGTCTGTCGCTGTGAGTTCTCTGGCCTAGGCTCGATGCCCGCACGATTCAGCGGCACTGATGGTGTCGGTACTAATTAGTGTCACGGCGGGTTTGAAGGTTTGAGGCTATCTTGACCCTTCATCTCCGGTACACAAATCATTTGACTGTATGAAAATAGAGAGAAAAGAAAGACGATGAGCGAACTGGTTACCATCTCAAATGAGCATAAATGGGAATAACCAGGCGCGGCAGAGTTAGAAACGTAACAGACCACAATTTCGTTTCACGGGAGAGAACAGGCGGATAATGAACGCAACGCAATTTATTTTCCGAACCTAGCCTCCGTGGATTCGGGGACCACGGGCTTACATGACTAGTCTGCAAACTCTGAGCCTTTTTGGTATACCGAAACCCTCAGACCGAACGCCTTCTGATTGCAAAATGATTCCAGGCTGATGAACTCTGGGTATTCCATGCCTTATATGAGACCGAAGACCCTTCTGCAAAACGAAAACCACAAACTCCAAGTTGTTCAGACCACCCGGGCTTCAGAAACACCAGAACACAACTGGATACCATGGGGGTATATCAATCACCGAATTTTTGTACCATTAAATGCCAAAGGCTTCATCCACCGAACGCTTCGTGCGGCAAAGAGGAAAAGTAAGAAAGAAACTGTAACAAGGGTTCTAGCTTTACCAATGCTGCTAAAGAGGTTGTGGCAGCTCCTCCCACTCGAATCGCATGATGAGATCGCGCTCATAAGCCATCTTCTGCCAGAACTTGAGGACATCGTCGTCTACTCTGAAAGATGGAATTCCGGTCCATTTCGCGTGACCGATGTGGCCCATGACTCTATATTCGAAGACGTGGAAAGGTACAAGGACGCTACTCCAGTAAATCATTGCCTGTACGCGCATGTACTTGAGCTTCGGCATCTGTGCGACCGCTTTGGCGATTGTGGTGTAGAAGAGATCCATCTTCTCTTGGTTTGCTGTGAATCTGTTCTGCATAGGGCGGATGTCCTCTGCTGGCGTGTGGTTGGTGTCTAGGTTGTAGAATGGCAGTTCGAATTGAACGCGGGGATGAGAGGTCGCATCTTTCTCGAAAATCCAGTCGCCAGAAGGCTCAAGGATGTGGTAATACAGGACCATACGCTCCAGCTTAGGCCAGAAGGGTACAGGATTGGCCGCATCGATGTGTGCGGGCCAGAACAGCTCTGAAGTTCCGAGCATGCCCTGAATGTCAATGAATTTCATCTTCTGAGAGACGTTTCGGAAGGCGACGGTTAGAGCATCGCGTTTATCGTTATCGCAGGTTTTCTGGCCTTTGAACTTCTGATCGGCTGGAGGGTAATACTCGACGTGGAGTCTCATGGTTTCAACGCTGCTCGGCATCTGCTCGATCATCTTGGCCATGCCTACAAACATATTAGTCATATGAGACTGGACTGAGCCACAACCGCGATGGTTGAAGATGGTGTTGATAAACAAAACATTAATGACTTACGTCGGCGGTTCAAGCGTCGGACCGACTCCGGGTCATGCTTGTATATGTCCCAGAATCGAATGTGAACGTCCTTCAATCCCTTGAGAGCGCCAAACAGGCACTCAATACCCGAGACTGCAATGAATCGCTCGCAGTCATCACGCATGGTGAGCTTGGTGATGGCCGGGACGGGATCTTTGATAGTTTTATACATCTCCAAGGTCGAGCCATACCAACGATTCTGGAGTAGCGAATTAGCCAACGCTCAGAGTTGTGAAACTAGGATAACTCACACTAAAAATGTCATTTTGGACTATTCCAAACCAGAAGCGGTGCCATGCGTTTCCTATGAGGATTCTTGTGTCGGTGGGAGAGTATGAGTAGAGTCGGAGTTCAAGCTCCTTGCCCGTCGATGGCCACTCCGCAAGGGAAGTAAGCAGCTTGTTCATATCCTTTGTGAATGCGAGATCGTTCTCGAATCTCTCATGCGAAGTCTCGACATTTCTGCACTGAGGTCGAGAGGTCAATAATTGTTTGTTTATGACAGAATGGATGAAATACTTACATCTGCTCGGGTATATCGAGTAAGGACCACCTGGAAGAGGATGATCCGCACAAGACCAAAACGCTCAGGGCGCCGATTGAGGATGGCCATGGCTTCGGTCAGATCATGCGCCTTCAAGCGAAGGTGCTCGAACGTCTTCTCCTCGACGATTGACTGCCAAGTTGAATTGACAGCCGCGAGCCGCCCCGCTTCCTCCGGGGTCCCAGAGGACACCGCCCAATGGACGATGTCCACTAGGACCTCGTTCGGCATGTTGTTTAATGCCATCCTGAGGTCTGCTGCTGTCTTGGTGCTGTTTCTTGATCTTGTGAGCGGCAAGTTGAGCTCGCAAGAAATTGTTGGGGGTGGCCTGGCAAGAAAAGAAAAGTAAACAACTCGAACTCCAGAATAAAATCGTGGGCTGTAACTAAATGTGGTGGGGGAGGGGCAGCAAGGCTATGCGGATGCGCAGTATATGCGGAATACCAGCGTGTACCTCATCTTAGGGTTGATCCTAGACCAGGCGGGTCCGGGAGACCGTGACGATAGCAAACATAGTAACAGAAGGCTAACGGGGGGTCTTTGTTTACGATACTAGGTTCCTGGTCGTCGGATAACAACTGGTCTACAGAACGATGACCAACAACAAGAAACGAGACAGACTTATCCGAATGAGCACAAATAGCAGACAGGAAGCTATACGAAGTCGACAAACAAGACCAGACCGACAGACATGAGAATATATGGTAGGACGAACGAATTTCGAATAAGAGAGAGAGAGAGAGAGAGAGGTGAGTGTCACTTACACAAAAGCCACATAGTCAATCCCTTCAAGTGAAGATAATTATACCCTGACAAGAACGATGTTAACAGACAAACCAATAAGTTGTTATCGATGTCCGACAATTACTCACCTTGCCGAAATAGGAAAGAAATTTGTTTTTAAAAGAATATATATATATAGAGAGAGGGAGAAAAAAAAAAAAAAAAGAAAGAAAGAAAGAAAAAGGAAAGAAAAGGGAAAGAAAAAAGGAAAGAAAAAAAGAAAGAAAAGGAAAGAAAGAAAGGAAAAAAAAAAAAAAGGAAGAAGAGAGAGACGAGAATCCATCAAAGACAGCAGTGCTGATTCCATCGGCGTCGATGCCTATAGATGTTAGTCCTAAAAGGCGTTGATATTATCGAGCCCGAGGGTGGCGGTTACCTAGAAGCATCATGCCATCGCCGTTGTAGTGATGGTAATGAAGCTAGTACGACTCTTGTGAACCTTGAGGAGATCCAGTAGCAGGTAGTCCTGTGTTGGCTTGAAATCCTGCGCCGTGTATCGAAGACTTAATAGTCTCTACAGCAAGAGAGTTTTTCGACGAAAGGCTGAAAGCCTCATGAGCGCCCCCAATCCTTGACCATAGGAATTTAGCCGAGTGAGCGCGGATTGAGGGACTCTATTGCGGAAGTTCATGAGCGATCACTGTTTAGTGTCGACGTCAATAACACGTGTTATGCAGGCAACGTCGGCGTGGGAGAACAAAAATTTATTCGATGGAAACACCGAAGTGTGCCCAAAGGACAAGGCGAATACATATTGGTGAAAGATGCTGGGGCAAATGCCAGTGCAGAACAAGACGAAGAATATAACATACCTGAAGCTTCTGGTCGAAGCCATACTCCCCTACCTGACGCTCCAAAGGAGACGCCGGCTTCATCGTGGCCTCTGGATTTAAGACTGAGAGGAAAAAAAAGATGGATGTGAAAGAGAAAGAGACGCCAGCAAAAACAATCGGCGACGACACAGCTATTTATGGTTGTGGGATGAAATGCGGCACGCGGCGTGAGCACCTCAGGAATCGGCGAACTGTGGCCGGCTTGCCCCACTTTTCACGGACGCTAGCGTGATCTAGCGTACTAAGGCAACCAATGGAACATTGTTATAGATAGGGCCGCACCATTGTACGATATCCCATTGGTTGCCTTACCATGCTAGCGTCCTTATATTGTCGTGTTTGGAGCAAACAATGAGGACGGTGACTTTATTGTACCTTAGGTACCAGCCATGTGCAAAAGCCCATGGAGTCTAAGCACCTTAGGTAAATGGTCAAGTATGGCTGGTGCCTGAAGAAATCCATATTACTCATACACTGTTCACATAATTCAGTTACAGATCTTTCATTGTGTCTTAAATTACCGGATCCCAAAGTGAGGGCTTATATCCATCACTTAGAAGTAACTACCAATACTTGAAAGAGCGTATTGTTTACGGACTAGACCATAATGAGAGGGAAAATGACTATGCTCTCTTTGGGGAAGCTGCAAGCCACTGTGTGTACAGTTATCCAGCTGCCACATAAGTAGAACGTGTATTGTGTCTACATTGGAACGATAATTTAACAATCGACGGTTAATGAACAATAAGAGCGACGAAATTTGTAAGTCATGATTACATATAGCTAGAGTAAGATATATATATATATATATATATATATATAATGGGACATTGTGCTTGGCGTTTGGCAAGAGTGATCAGTATGAAGGCGAGTACGTCTACGATCAAGGAGAGCTACTACCTCTATGTCTTGGAAGATGTGATATTATCACTCTTATGACAGCTTCAGTGTGTATGGTGTGCCGCTATTTACTTTCTTTCGATGTCTTTGCACATTTTCTAATATGTCTACCCGAATGACTAATTACACGCAAAACGTGAATAGTGTTCAAGAAAGAGATCCAGCTGCGTTACAAATGGTATTTCTGGAATAGACCTGATAAGCAGCTAAGACTTATCATTTCGGGCGTACGGGTCAGAGAGAGTGACTCATTATTTAGGAACATCACAGTTTTCTACTTATTGGTGTCTTTGATTACCTACACAGAGAGGTGTTAATCCTGAAAGAGGAAGAAAAATAACACTTGAGGCTAGTTATCGTTCACTACACTATATCTTGACATCAAATAGAACAGTATGACCACAAAGTATTATTTTATTTGCAAGCTACTGGACGATTGTCGCGTATGGGATTTCATTTTGTAAGAGTACTAAACTATAGCGACCCAGGGTCTAAAGGTGCTTCGCTGGCATGAATCTCCAAAGCATTATCAGTTCTTTGTCCTATCATCTAGCATCATCTGAAAATGTGTAACTCAATCTATCCCTGTAGGTAGGGCGTCTAGCGCATTTTATAAGGTGGCCTGTTCTGGATAGGTTAACTATCTAATCTTAGGTACATAGTTGATACACATCCTAGGGCATGAGATTTCACGGGCAGTGTCACTGAAAATTGATTGTATTAAGTCACACTGCCGGTAATGGTTGGCCACCAACCCACGGAGCATTCCTGATACCTTGGTGAAGTTAGCCTATCAGAGTTCGAAAACGTACATATCTAATGTACATCTGGATTGGAGCAAACCTGATATACTGTCTAGTCGCATACAAAGGTACCTAGGTACTCATAGAAGTACTCAAGTACCTATGTAGCAAGGGACATATTGGCAGATGGCTTCGCCTCTGTTGGAATTAGATTTGTCAACACGTAAATACCATCTACCTCCATGAACAGATAGGAGGATCCGCCCTGGATGTTTTTCATATTGCAAACGACTCGAGCGCTTTGGGCACTTTGTATTCATGGAAAAAAGAACCACCTTGATTTGGGTTATGGGTGCAAATAATGGGCTGATCAAGCAATTTCTATTCTAAACTGACTGTCTCTTCACTGCCCTCTTGTATATGGTTATGACCCTAGTATAGTGAGCTAGTGGAGCGAGACAATGTTTCATGAAACTGCCCGCAAGGTTTAACAACCTATGAGCATACTTCAATCAATTCATGCACAAATTAGGATGTGAAGAATATAACCAAAGATTAATTCCGTTCCTATACTCTTAGGGAAGTCCTGTCTGAGATTACCAATACATGTAACTGGCTTGAAGAATTAGGACAGGGAACAGGCGAGTATGTTAGCAGAACTGTTGCATATGGGATGGAGACTATAGCCAAGATATATCGTACAAGTGATAAAGAGCTCCGATCTCGCTACTTGACCCAGGCTGTATCTTGTATTTTCTCTTATGATTCGACATGGCCGTAGATACGTTGATAATATATCACGGCTTAATCTCTGACCTGACGTAAAGCGGATCTAAGCATGCTACAGCAGATGAAAAGTCCGCCTTGAGCGACGCACCCGGGTCGACAAGACTGAGCTTCACAGATCGTCAGGAACACTAATCAATTCTAATCTCTCCATGGGATACTCAGACCACTAACCTTAAACTTCATGACAAGCGCGGGGATAACCTTCTTCATCTGGAGCACGGCAATATGCTGGCCGAGACAAACCCTGCGTCCACGACTGAACCCCATATGCGCGGCCTCCATCGCCCGCAGCTGCTCGCGGTCGCCCGCCAGCCAGCGCTCCGGACGGAACACGCCTGCGTCCGCGCCGTAGACTTTCTCGTTGAGGTGCACGGCCGCCGGCAGACACCCGACGCTCGTGCCCTCGGGGAAGTACATGCCCGCGATCGTGGCGCCGCCGACGGGGACGAGCCGCTCCATGGGCCACGTGACGCTCGTAAACACGCGCATGCTTTCCTTGATCACGGCGTTGAGGTATGGCAGCTTATCAACCTCCGCAAAGACCGGGATCTCCGATACACCCGCCTCGGTGAGTTCGGCCTCCAGCTTCTTCAAAGCTTCTGGTTTTTTAAGGAGATTGAACAGTGCAGCCGTCACTGTTGTTGCTGTTGTATCGCCGGCACCCGAGATTGTGCTCATCAGTATACCTACGATGCCCGTTCCGTCGAGCGCCTGCGGATGATCCTGACTCGCCTCGAGGAAGCGCTGTAACAGGTCTGGGTGAGCGTCGCCATCAGCCTTTCCACCCTCAGACCCTCGCGCTGCCGATCTCGCCTTCAGCTTTGCGACGGCGGCAGCCGCCATACTGGAAGGCGCGCGCTTGATGCGCATGGCGATGGGATTGCGGTACACGAGGCGCTCAAGCCACGGGATCGACGACCACCAGCCCCAGTGATTGAACCGATCCCTGATCAGCTGGATGGAGCCTCCGACATCGTCCTCGCCGGCCAGACAGCCGAGCGGCTCGCCAAACGAGAAACGGCCCGCGGCGTCCATGGTGTACCACAGGACCATGGACGATAAGTCAAACGCGGTCTTGCGGGAGACGCTCTCCAGAAGCTCTGCAATGGTGGCGTCGACCCAATGCTCATAGCTCAACACCGCCGTAGGCGTGAAAGCGTTGCCGACGGCGCGCCGGAGGGCAGCGTGCCGCGCTTCGTCTCTGGTGCTGACGAGGCTTGGGACTTCCTTGCCATTTTGGATCCCGACTAGCACTTTGTATGAATCCGCCTGTGTTTTTATTTAGCTTATTCAATTCCGTATGCATTCAATTCAAACCGCTATACAGTGATAAAACCTGCTCGACTCCCATACACCACATTGATGACCTCCGGGTCGCTGATGCTGATACTGCGGACGCCATAGCGAATGATCGGACCGTGTCGGGCGTGTAAGTCCACGAGCTTTGTTCGTAACCTCCCGTTGTACTGCTGGTACGCCCGCCACAGGTCCGTAAACCCCGCCAGAGCCGGGCCCGGCGCCTTGCGCAGCGTGCTCCAATTAATAAATAATTGGACGCACAAGAATGCCAGCAGAGCTGCCGGCAATAAAACATACAAAGGCGCCATGGCCGTAAAATAGTGTTAAAAACGCAAAAGAGAAGGAAGAAAAACACATAACTCTGAGCCAATGTCCAATTTTGTCTACTATCACAGAAAGACTTATCATTTAGTGCTGACTGACATTCTCTGTTGGTTCCTCCTGAGAGGCAAGTTTCCTCCCAACTTTGGGATGCTTAGGGGTCGTGCACCAATGGGGTTCAAGGGTCGGTGGTTTGGGACTCCAGGGGTACCGTGTCGCTGACGCTCGCCAATGTTGGGGTCAGGCATCTCGGGGGTCACCTTGCCTATCACCCGCGGGCTTGTGCCACCTTAGTTAGTGGAAAGGCAAGGGATAAAGAACTCATTTAAAGCCGTTAATCTTGAATATCTAGCTCTGCATGATATTACACGAATTTGGGATTTGATGTATTAAAGGAGTCCTGCGTGGCAGACGGACAGTGAAAATTTTTAAGTTGAGTGGTGTTTGTGAGGTCGACCAGAACATGTTGGCATCAAATAAGCTAACAGGTAAGTACGGTAAGTACTGTGGATTGCAGCTGGCTTACCTGTATTGGTGAATCAACGTTAGGCTATAGGATTGAGTGTGGATGGTATTCTGCGATCTACGATAGTAACGTAGTATGTCTATGATCGAGCGGGTCATCGTGGAGATGGAGTCTTAGCACGGCTAGGAATCTACTCTCATGTTCTATTCTAATTAATAAAAGCGAGGATTACGTAAAATATTGGTTAATCCGTGGCAACGGCCCTCTCCCAGGTCTCTCTGACGATCAACCAGTATCGTTGGCCATCCGTTCTCATATGTGATACATGCGGGCTATTCTCGAATGTTTCCTTCCGCACGTCAAAGCCTTTCGACACAGCCGTTTTAGCATGTCTCTCTATATGCCGCCACTCAACCATGGTGTCTGCCTTTCCGTAGATGTACGTTCGGTTGGTCTGCTTCACTAAATTGCGGTCGTTGAGAACCCTCGCGTTTTTGGAGAGAAAATCTTCACCCGCGATAAAGCCAAGCGGGATATACCAGATCCAAGAAGTGAGTATCATTAAGATGACAAAAGGGGCGGCGATGAACCGAAGGAGCCCCTTTGGAAACCCCGTTATCAGGGCGTTGTATGAGCTGGAGAATGCGTGTAGGCCTGGGCACGAATCGAAGACAGCAGTATGCAACGGGAATGGCTGACCAAACATCCGCTTGAAGTTGACATAGATATTCTGCATTGAGGTAGCGCCACCGTTGGAGAAGACATGTACCAGGATCTCCGGATGCACGGGAGCTGCGGATAACTCGCCGGCATTCATCAACGAACGCAAGTACCATACGGCAGGCTGCACTGTACTGTTTGCGACGGGGGCGAGTATGGCTTCCTTCATAATAAACTTGACAAGTAGAATGGTAGAGTTTGGATAGATGGTCTGATAGTAAGTAATGTACTTGGTGATGTGTACGTCCTGCGCGTCCATCCACGCCGCCAAGAGCACGAGCTTGGGAGCCGAGGTTGCCGCAGATGAAAAGTGGCGGGTCTCGCTGGGTTCGAACGTGAAGACATAGGGCGACAGCCTCGTCATCATGTGTAGCGAAGTAGAACTTGGGGCCATTTTGCTATGGTGTATTGATTAAAGGTGGTGGTTCTAATTTTGAGGACAAGCCGGCGGCGTCGCGTCGGTCTGTAGCCGTTAGTGACACAGATAGCTTCAGTTGTCTAAGCTGGTCACCGGAGTCATCTGGATATAATGTCTAAGCCGAAGGTCTTGCGTCCGAGAAATGCCAAGCACCGTTTTGGGTTGTCTATTAACTTGCCATTAAGTATTATTCCCAGATATACCGATGATGCCTTGACTTGGTCTGGATTTTTTTGAAGGAGCTGGAAGAGATGCACCGCAATTTATTTAGGGCCTCATTGTTGCGCTGTGGAATCTGCCTGGCTTACCAACCTGTAGACCCTGGTCCTTGTAAGAGGCACCCATGCTTAACCAATCACCACCGAGTTCTTCCTCAACAAGATTATTTCATATCTTACGTCTATTCAACTTCTGTTGCGGGCAGATCTTTTCATGAAATATAGAACTTAACTATCTGTTGGTGTACGTATTGAAGCTTTATTCGCTTCTAAAAAGAAAGGCGACTTCAATGTCGTATCTAAGCCTGCAATGATATGTTTTCCGCGCAAGCCTGGACTTCACCATCTCATCATACTACTTGAGAAGCCGTCCTCGCATCTTCGCAATGGCCCTCCGTACTATTCTTTCCCCACTCTGTACAGTAATAGGGTACATTACCGTTGTATTTTGCTCATGCAAGACAGCTGTGGACTTCACGCTGTCTTATTTTGATATGTTGATTAGTATGCCAGATTGTGAATTCGTAGGAGACCTATGTAATCGACAGCCATCAACCGTCCATATATCAACGCAAAATTACGGCCCGTCTAAAGTATATGTATGTATGTGTCTTAGTGAGTACTCTGTGCTTCCGAATGCCCTCAAAAAGTGCTAGTTTGTCCCTTGCATTTAACAAAGGGATGCTTACATCATTCAGCAAGTAGTCCTCTGCGTCATAGCTTCTCTCTGTGGCGGGCCAGTCTAGAAACGTGTGTCGGATGACTATGGTCAGCAACTCACTAGAATTTATATACAGTTTTATATACTTAGTTTCCAAATATCCATATATACCTGTACTGTAAAATCCTCGCTAAGAGTTAAAGGGCTAGGAAACACGAGTATTCGAACCCCCTCTACACATAATAGCTATGGCCCTTCTGTTCACTCTGTGACCGCACCACCGGATAGTAGTATTTGAAGAGAATCAGAGTATCAAAAGAAGCCACTAATTCGTTCATAGAATATCTCATTCACAAAGGACTCTCATATCAGAGTTATCTCTTTATACCATTGCGCATATTTTATTCTCTTGGAGTCAATGGTGGAGTCCTACTCAACACCCCTACATCAGCAAGCAAGAGCGCTCTGACATATCTGGTTTCTAATAAGCGAGAAAAGTATATAAGTGTATAATGTTGAGCACCTCTTTAAGCTATAGTACATACATAGCCGTCGCTATAAAGTAGTATTTCAACTTCCCGCAGCATACAAGCTAAATAACAGATCCTACTTCACTGATTGCAAAGCTCTCCTCCGCTCTTCTACATTCATTTACGTAATATAATTCAGCTTGGCTCCTGGGACACCTGAACAAGTAGGCCGAGTGTCCTGATTTGGAATCATGTCAAACAGGCATTGAACATAACGGTAATGGTCCCTAAGTATTGGTCGTGACGTTTCTGACAAACGTCTTAGAAGGCTCAGTCTCGCGGCAGTAATTACAAGCCAAGTTTTTCTCTCACAAATTTATCTATGATCAACACCAGGAAATATCCGCATCAAATTCATGGACTAAGATGGAAGAGCTTGGCATATTTGATCCTCGAAAGAGATAGCGTTGCTTGCTTTGGCCCTAGCAATATTAGGTAATTATGTAGGTCCGGTATGAGCGATCGTCCTGGCTTGGTATCATTCTCGATAATTGGAGAGAAAGCTTTAAAAATGCGGAGGGTCTGTAGAAAAGTGAACCATTAAAATATGAACTTTACTTATTATATAAATGGTAAGGCACCCTAGCAAATCAAACCGTAGGGCACCACAATCCCTTAGACGAGTTCTGTTTTCTCCGGGTCGGTGTCTGGACTCGGTCATAACGCCATTTTCCACGCTGTCGGCTACCAACAGCAATAAAGAGCTAAGACGGAAGACACTAAAAGGTCGCATTCACAGCTTTGTCGTTCATTCATCTCAAACAACTATGCAATAGCAAGATTTATTGCATTAATTTGAACATCGCAACAGGCTTTCGGATATTCAGGAACATATAGTAAATCTATATACTGAATTTGGTGATGTTCTCTCTGTTGCCATGATTAGCGGTAAGTATTATGGGATGTGCGACGCCTGTATGTCCGCCACCCGGATGCGCGCCGGCCAATGCTATCTAGTACATATCTGGCATAATCTCTTATCGTCCTGCAGGATAAGATGCGGTGTGCAAAGAACAACATCGGGACAAGGATAGCGGAGCAGATAGGTGATCTGATAAATGATCTATCTGTAATGACATGGTCACTTCTCTATGAGGCCTTTTCTGCAGATTTCCGTCGTTATATGTTGCTGACATTTGCATTCGCCGCTCGGGATTACATCCAAGACAGGATTGGGATTAAACCTTTCTCTTTCTGAATTCCATCTCATAGTTCAAGTTAGATGATTCTTGAGCTGAACCCGACGGCGTATCTTCAAGATACCCACGATGCTCCACATTCCTCGGTGAACGCCCCCCACGAACCCCCCCAATTCGGTTCAAGTTCCAGATTTGGATTGTATGTCCTCCAGAGTGCAGAGAACGATGCGCGAAAGGGATCAACGATTGCAGGATACTCTACTCTTTTCGTTAGCGACAACAACGAGCAAGAGTCGAGCCTCCACATTAAACGAGCGAGACATAACTACTACGGATGAATAAATATCACGCACATGTGCGTGTATTGTACAGACTCGTACCAATCGAATCTGACGAGAGGAGAAATCCGCTACACACCGCCTCGAGGCAAAGCACGAACGGTCTACACACTCTAGTCTAGAATGCAAGGTGTTGTCCCCGGTGGCCGTGGCCGCCAGCGAGACCACGCTTGGAGCTTCTCAAAGGTACGTGGCAGTTTGACATTCTGCAGCCTATATCCCGATATGCTCCATTTGTTCTTGCTTCTGCCTAGCTATCGAACAATCTTGAGGATCTATCAGGTGTGCTCAGTCGTGGCACCAGATAGAAGCGCTTGCGCGCGCTGTCTTTGAGGGTCAAGTGACCGGACTCACCATCGTGGCATATGTCCGCGCATGTCTGGCGGTGAAGTTTCTTCGCGACGAATGCCAGTGATGGTACCAAAAAACTATGGCGAGGAGAGAAAAAAAAAAAAAAAAAGGTCTTGTCGCGTCGATAAATGCGTGATGGTCCACCAAATCGTTCCTCCGCATGGGCCAAGCCTTGCTTGGCCTTGCATATCCATCCAGGAATACTTTTCCCCTTCCCAGGTGATCGACTATCGAGCCGCCGCCATCAAGACGATAAAGAAATAATTACACGTCTCAGGCTTTTGAAAGAGAGTAGCTGAGAGATCTCGTTGAGTTGAAGTTTCAAACATCTCTTTATTTTCGGGCAATTCTAGACCTCGAAGCAGCTATGGAAGTCGCAAGACGTCTTTTCAATTCTACCTACAAGCGCTCGCTTACAAGCCTGTGTTTTTCTCATCTCTTTCACATCGACCATCAATAGTGTCGGCTAGGTTCGCCCACGTGTCGCACTAGGTGCGGCGCTCGAGACGCCTCGTCTAGGCTAGTAGTCTAATAGACTCTCTAATATTGACGAAAATTACGCACAGAGGGTGGCGAACACCACCAAGAGAGTCTCCAAAACGGACGAGACCTGGCTACCCCAAAATGTTCAGATGGTTCTTTATATGGAGAAGTCTCCTAGGCTATAGGAGGTGGTGGTGGTGATGAATGGATGAATGAATTGTGCCCCACAAAGGGGGGGGTTTCTCGTTGCTGTCCAGGCTAAGGACCCTGCTGGCTCCCGGCTGTAACCTACCTTAGGCACACTGCGGGGAGCTCTCCCTTCCCGCTGGCGTCTCCCAGAAGCCGGGTTTTCATCGCAGGTTACCGTGGCTGGCCGGCGCGACTCAGCCCGCGTAGCTCGTTCCCTAGCTGCCAAGCCAAATCCCCGGGTGGTGACGGAATTGCATGCATTAACCATCCTGCCTTTCTGCGCTGCGCTCCCGAGTGTATCCCGCCCTGCCTACGCACTGCACACCACCTTACCTTTTAGTAGACGAACTGCTGAATATAGCCTTTTCTTTGAGTTTCTTGTCTCGTGCCCATTTCTCTTACTCCTTTCTTCTTCCTTTTTTACATTGATCAATCCTTTTTCTTCGTTTGGCTCCAGCCTGTGCATACTTGACAGATCAGCCAACAATTTCTTGCCGTTTCCTCACCCTTTTTCTCGAGACATTCGATTTTTTTTTACCACCCTTCTTTCCAGCTCTCGACGTTCGCCTCACATGATTCCGTCTGCTGCTCGGCAATTGGTTGATTTGCACAGTTGGCAAGCATGGCACCAACAACTAACGGCCGTGGGGTCCAGGTCGAGGACACTAAAATCTGCGTGGTGATGGTTGGCCTGCCGGCACGAGGAAAGAGTTATATTGCGCAGAAAGGTGAGTTGTCCCTATTTTGCCTTTTGACGTTATGTCAATGGCTCAGTACAACGGAAACAATTACATGGCTGACTCGCGCTTCGTTTACAGCCCAACGTTACTTGACCTGGTTATCGATACCAGCGAAGACCTTCAATGTCGGCAATTACCGGCGAAACGATGCGCCCCAACCGTCCGCTGATTTTTTTGATAATACCAATCCCGAGGGCGAGCGCAGACGCCGTGCCGCAGCAGAGGCAGCCATTGCCGATATGTTGGGCTGGTTCCGACAGGGTGGTGTCATAGGGATATTAGACGCAACCAATTCGACCAAGGAGCGGCGCAAGTGGGTTATGGACGTGTGCACGCGTGACGGAATCGAAGTGCTGTTCGTCGAGTCCAAGTGTGATAACGAGGAGTTGATTATGGCCAACATTCGTGACGTCAAAACCACCAGTCCCGACTACAAGGGTCAAGATCCTGAGGAAGCAGCTCTCGACTTCCGCAACCGCATCAAGCACTATGAGAAAGTCTATAAAACGATCGATGAGGATGGAGATGAGAATCACTACACTTACCTCAAGATAATGAATGTTGGTAGCCAAGTGATTATCAATCATATACAAGATTATCTGCAAAGCCGGGTCGTCTACTACCTCATGAACTTGCACATTCGCCCACGGTCGGTTTGGCTTTCAAGACACGGCGAGTCAATGTATAATCTTTCTGGTCGGATTGGCGGGGATGCCGATTTGTCTCCAAGAGGGCACCAATATGCGAGGAAGTTGCCAGAGCTTGTACGAAAATCTGTTGGTGTAAGTTGCTCAATTTTACCAGTGTGGTTGACCTCAAATATGCCATTAAATATTCTCGTTTATTGCTGGTAGTGGTCATAGCCTAATACGGTTTACAGGATGACCGACCCCTAACAGTATGGACTTCAACACTGAAGAGAACGATAGCTACAGCACGCTTCTTGCCAGACGACTATAATCAGCTACAGTGGAAAGCGCTGGACGAATTAGATGCGGGCGTCTGTGATGGAATGACATACCAGGAGATTAAAGATGTTTATCCCGAAGACTTTGTCGCGCGCGACGAGGACAAATACAACTACCGTTATCGGGGAGGTGAATCATATCGCGACGTGGTGATTCGGTTGGAACCCATCATCATGGAGTTGGAGCGCTCCGAGGATATCCTCATCGTGACGCACCAGGCCATTTTACGTTGTATATACGCATACTTCATGAAGAAGGATCAGTCTCGGTCTCCTTGGATGAATGTCCCTCTTCACTGTCTCATCAAGCTCACGCCCCGCGCCTATGGTACAGACGAGGAGCGCTGGCAGGCTGATATCCCCGCTGTCAGCACATGGCGCGGCAAGGGTAGCACGGCTAAGCACGAAGATCCTATTCCCGAGGCTAGCATGTCTCATTGAGAGATCATAACGAAGACTTCATATCGCCATAGGGTGACGGCCAGTAGGGACGACAGAATCACACGGTTGTTCTGATCATATAAAAAGGGCGGAAAAGTAGGTCGGCAAGACTTTGAAAAGAACCAATATTGAGGTTATCAGCCAAGTATCCTCCATTCAGAGGACGCTGCTACTGAGGAAAGGGAATTGGCACACCGGCAAAGCAGGCAGAAAGGATCCTTGCGTGGAACTCATAGATGGTATGGCTTGGGATGGAAGCTTTGTGCAATGGTAGTAAACACGTCAAAACGGCCGATAGGGTTCTTCGGTCTAGATTTTGGCAATTGTGTATAAGCTTACATAATACGGCGCTTCTGGTACTTTGATGTATAGCTACTATAAGTATTTCATCCCAATTTTTGAGGGCGTAAAAGATTTAACAGAATAATCTGAAGATCTTAGCTCTGCGAAAGTATAGACTATTATCCTTGAATATTTTTCACAATCCTTACGTTTAACTTCGAATGTGTTGTTACAAGCAGAATTGACTGAGACCTGGCCGACTAACTATTTCAACAATTTCTGTGTCTAATTCTACATAACATTCACCGCGAGGTTTGGAAGCACTTGAGCATACTCCCTTCGTCTTGTCATGTTGGTACTGCACCCAACCGTTCTTGCATAAGTTGCCTCCGCCTCATATGTATCCCTCATATGCTGACTGAATGTCGCAGGTCTCCTGATTTCCGAGTTGATGAGACACCCGACACCACAAGGACGATATGAGAAGTAGTCTGGATGCGCGATATATCGGCTACTCCCTGTCTTCAGCTACGGGCTGATGATTTAACTCCTCCGATATTACCCGGTCTGTTCTCGTTAGGCTTATGGATGGCCGTGGCGATTTTCGCACTTTCAGACGAAAGCTGCATGTGAGGATTTGGGAAGGTTATTCGAAAGCGTGGTAAGACCTATTTCCAACTAAACTAAGACTAATGATCAAACAAGGGCCGAATAAGTCTGTGTTCCACTCAGTCGTAACTGTACATGGTATGAAACAATTTAAGTCCTGAGTGGTTGTGCGCACAGCGCATTATTATATTGCTCGCGTGCGCAATCTAACAGATGTATACCCCAACGATGCCGCCTCCAAAGCCACAATGCGACGTAGCCGGGAACATGAACCCAATCACGGGCGACAGGAAGGGGACGCTCATAGGCAGGATTTGACAGAAGCGTGTTCCGTGCGTGCCTTGGAGCCGGAAGAACCCGAACAGATCGGCATGTTTCTGGAGTACCTCCTCTTTCTGCCCTGCCAAGCAAGCTTTAATGTAACCACCACACATGTCTTGGTGCCGCTGGTATCACGGGCTTGACATCATGCGAGACCAGATTTCTGTAGGTTCCCCAACTTACAGACAGTTTTGAAACTAATGCCTACTTCATATGATGATGATGATGCTGATGGGGATTTGGAGGTCAAATATGGTGCATGCATTCTTGAGCCCTCCGGTAGTGGATACATGTATTCCTATTCTATCCTTGGTTCAAATTCAGAAGACAAGACTTCCTTAGACCTCAGCACATATGATTCAGGCTAGGCTAGTGAAGGCATACGAAACATGGCTTGTGTTCTACAATGGTGATGCTGTGGAACATGCGACGCGGTATAGAGGGGAGTATCACAGCGAGCGGGATTTGCGCAGAAAGCTTCTTCTTCTTCTTGCTAGCAATCTGCGACACAAGCTCGACGCCACTGAACGTCCATCTGTTATCACGATACAGGGACCTCGTATTACTCTGCGGTTACTTCGTCAAGTACGCTAATATTCGTATTATCCTGTACGAGACCTTTCATATTAGGAGACAGTCATACGTAAGATTTGCTTAGTTTTTGCTCCTGGCACGGAAATAGGGGGTGCGCATCTGGCCTCAACCGCAAACACTTCCGGACAGATAGTAACGGGGCGCTTCTCAGGTCACTCACTACCTAGCACGAATTATGGAAGCAACAATCTTTACCTTCTTAGTAATATAAGTATGATGGTGGCAGTGGCGAGTCGTTTGTCGTCGACAGCTACATCATTCTATCTAGAACCCAGGTCAATTTAATCATGTAGACGCTGCACCACAAACATACTGAGTACTTTCTTGACTTATTTGGGTATGAGCAGTAGCACTAGCCTTTTTGAAGTTTAACGATAGTGACTTACTCTGCATCGATGGTAATAGGGGCTGGATGTAGAGATAATAGGAAGAACAAAAGAGAGAAATGGAGACGAGGGAGAGGTGGACTTATTTGGCTCTAACGTAGTGTCACGCCGGCGGGCGATACCCCGTACTTGAATTTTGCTAAATTCGAAACAACGAAGAGAACAGTTTATCTGAATGAGATTAATCATAAAGCCTACATAATTTTCAATCATGTTATTTACTCTGCTAATACCTTTTAAGTGTACACGAAACCGCATGCAATATATAGACATGAAATATGGTAAACGTCCAAGACTCGGTAATAATTTATGTTCAACAACGTAAAGAAAATCTTCTAGTCCTTTCAGCAACACGGCTACAAAGGTACTTCTTGTTAATTAGCAAAATGCTCAAGGCTAAGTTTGTAGCATCCTCCTAAGGTGGTAGAATACTTCCATGCGTGCTTGAGCAGATAGATAATTACCACTTAAACTCTTTATCATAGTCTCTCCCATTCGAAAATCATGGTTTGTGGGTCGACGGCGATCTCAGTGACGTGTCGGCTTTCCAGATACTCATCTCCAGCCACGGCTGAGCGTACACTAAGTCAGTCAAGCAATCGACCGTCTTTATACACGGACAAAACATCAAAACAAAGCTTCACCGTTGATAGATCTAGTGAAATCAAGCGGTGGTTATGACAAGACTTGGAAAGCAAATGTCATTTAACGCTCCCAACCGGACTAAGCCGGTGCTAGTTGGTAGCACATCGCCTCAATCATTGGATTGGCTGATATGGCAAAAGCTAGGCTGCATCAGTTAGACAGCCATACTATCTACAAGCTAAGAAACCGTCATGGAATTTGGTTCCCATTGCACGTGAGAGAATCCATTTCAGGACTCATCAGGTCTACGTTGTCATATGCCTAGACAGCTATACCACTCATAACAACGTTGAGAGAGATGGAACTTGGAAGATAGGCAGTGGGAATCTGAGTACCTGTATAAGGAACGCAAGGGGCAAGGATCATCGACCTCTTAGCCTCATCGATGTTGTGACGTCAATTCTTACAAATATCTGATTCAAGACTAACAGTTGAGAACCACTACCCACGCATCTGGTGACAGACATCCTGCAACTTGAATGAGAAAGCCGATGCAACTACAATGGGTGATGCCAAGAACATGCTTTAATCCGAGTAGCTCGCATTCATGCTGTGGGGATGTTTAGTTGCCATAGCTGATAAAGTTTGCATATGTCTCTTCATCAAGACTTTTACGGATGTAGATGACTAGATCTGCTCTGCATGGGCAAATACCGATGCTTGAAAGAATTCTATACTGGTAGAGGTCCTTGGAGATCGTATGAGCAAACACCTCCTTATTATTTATAAAGTTAGAACAGCGCAAGTACCACGTCAAGTTTAAATATAGCGCTTTTGAAGTGTGATATTGACATGGGATAATTACAGAAGGCTAATCACGTTCCGCCTCCTTGGCCAATATGCAGACACAGTAGGTACGACTAAGTCGCGCTCATATCCAAAGGCTCCGATAATCAGACAGAAGTTGTAGGACGAGGGTGGATGTTTCTGCAGCTCCAATGACCTGTACGGTTCCCTTGGGGTTTCTTCATGCTTTGGTCATGTGAGCTTTCCTTGTCCAATTCCGTTGCCTGTCATGCTAGGTTTGAATGGTTCGAGCAATCATATCGTATGCTTGGTCAGTTCCAATTACTAACCTTACCGACTCGCTACCAAAGTCAGATTCTGAGGTCCTGCGTCAAAGGATTTCCGGGTCTTTCGCTCGGCATTGAAACCTAGCCCGTGGTTAAGGGAAAGTCTTGGTGGTAGTGCGTCTCGCGCGGGTTGGATAAAATCCCGGGTAAATTCGAAGTCAATTCTAGCTCGCAGATTCAGCACCGAACGCACTCGGTTCCCTCTCCGAGACTGGAAAGCCATCATTTACCATGAATTGCAATAGTTAAAAATAGTCTCTTGTTCTATTTTCGCCTCGTCTGATAAACAGTTTAATGTGAATATCCTTCCGCGCCCTGCTGAGTTTGAGCTGAATATCGAGGCCACTCTCGCCATATTGCGCAATATAAGGCTTTCCGACAGTCTGGGCGAGGCTGTACTTTATTCTCTTTGTATTCAATCATGAAATTTATCTACGGAAGCTGGTTGAGTGCATCTTTTAGCCAACTCATAGGCAAAGATGCTCCGCACTAGCCACCTAATTTCGTTTATCGTATTGATCCTAGAGTGTATTATCCTTCACAGAAGAATAACCCCATACCATTTATCCACCGTGCCCATTCGTTGTTCTGAAAGCTTCACTACTGCCACGTTTCAATGTATGTAACGCTCCCGAGAAGAAATATCCCAATCCAGCAGCTCCTAAGTACGTCTCATGGCCTCACATGTCCAATCCAATCCTAGCGCTTCGCACAGCCATTGAAAACCATGAGGTAACCTAACGCTGAGCGTTCCCCAAGATGTACCCTCCAGGCGGGTATCACACGGAGGTACGGGGACGGCTCGGCTAGGCTGCAGCTAGTTTCCTTACAATGTGCTGAGAAATCTTCCGTTCATTGGCTGCCACTGATATTGGGTCTTGGGCCGCGGCGCAGCCCGAGGCCCATGTAAGTCCGGGGGAGACACGGGACATGGGGTATTTACAAGGTGAGTAACCGTTTATATGCCTGGGCGTCAGCCCGCCCTTTGCGCTAGACCATGAGCACCAAGAGCCGAATCAAGGAAAACCAATATCTCCTCATTCGACACGTTCTAGATCTCAAAATAGTCATAAACCTAAGAGAGCTTGTGCGGATGTGACCTTAACGTCAAGGATAGGCTATAGTTTTTACATTGGGAAAGTTGAATATAAAAGCCCATACACGTCACCTCTCATGCAACGAATGCAACTGTACCATTTCACGAACCAAAAACTCGGAGAAAGCTCTAGACGATCCCCTATTATCTTTCCAAGTATCACTTATAAGCTCTCCATTACCAATGAAGCTCTTGTACATGCTGGCCCTCGTTGTGGGCCTTACCACCGCCACTTCAATCCTCACGCCAGACTCCGTAGCTGAGGATCATCCACGCCGTAAAGTCCGCCGGCCGCATAAGTACACCGGCAGTGCAATATTCTCCGCGGCGCCAATTCCAAAAGGCGCACCAGCTGATTACAAGACTTCCACTGGTCGTGCGGCAGATATGCATGACAAAAAGAAGCTGGCCAAGTTGCCTAGCAGCATGATCGACTCTGATGATCCCAGCGCGCCTCTTCAGCCCTTCCAACGACGTGATGTTTTAAGGAAGCTCAGAGGTGTGCAGAGCCCATTAGTCGCCAATGACTTCTATGAGTGTGCAACTAGTGTATGTGGCCTTCCTTCTACTTACCCTTCACTCCTTATCGCAACGCTCCTCGCATCCCTCTATTATCACTAAGTCCACTATCCCTCACACGCTTGAAGACTATCTTTAACACCAACACGCCCGTTCCATCTTACTTACCTTCTGCCTTGGCTTCTTTCATCCAACTTCTGTTCGCAGAGCACCAAGGCTATAGATCGGGCGCTAACCAACAAGTAGGGCAATCCTCCCAAAGTAGCCGACTGCGACGTTGTTATAGACAATGTGTTCGCGACGAATCAAGCTCTATCGGTTTCGTCGGGCGCCTGCTTGCTGTTTGAGTACGGCACATGCTGGGGGTTCTTTTGCTCGCTGTGCGAGCAGCTCAGCACCACTACCGACTTTATCGGGAACCAGCTCACGACGGCCGAGACACTGTGTGTCAGCGGCGGGCATGCGGGCACCGTCGTCGGCGAGGATGAGCCGCAGTGGGAAGCAGGGCTCATCCGCCAGGGCGGCGCGCTACCTAACTATGATGTTTGCTAAAAATAAGGAGACTTTTGCTGTTGATTGAGTATCCATTGAACTGAGAGGTAGTGTGATTGGACGAGAAACAAGGCCATATGTTCGACTAGTTCGATATTTGTGAGAATGACATTTATCCGTCCACAGTTGCTTCTAGTTTTGCTTGATACCTTGTGCCGAAACAGCGTGCGGGAATAAGTGCCAGAGTACTTCGTAGAAGCCGACGACCTAACGATCGAAGTTGTGCGTGAGAATGCGCCTACCACGCTTGAGCCTGTAAGTACTCCGTAGAGCTGAGCGACGGCACACTACCTAGGTATACCTGCCAATCACCTCATCTCACGTAAATAGAGGCAATACTCCAAAGATATATTTCTCAAAGGACATGCTAAGCAAGGAGTAATTACTGCTTGTGCTGTTTAAACTGCAGTAGGCGGGCTGTTTCAAGGACGGTCTGCCATAAATTGTACCTACACCTAACCACAATCTTAACCTAACATAGTACAATAACTCGGGAACCGATACCCTTAGCGTGAACGCACCTCCAGCACAACTGACCAGTAGAAATAACACAATTTTCTGCCTTTGCTTTTAGGACAGACCCCAGAGCCAGCCTGGCCATCCAATTCCCTTTTGCGCGAACAACAGCCGAAGTTAGGGGGCTATCAATAAGCTCAAACCAGCTATCGACTGAGACTATGGTCCCAAAATATGAACTGTCTGCTCTTTCACTATCTGTATGATCACAATTAGACGGAAGAATGTTCCAATGATGCTTCAGAACATCAATATCAGCGGCCCAGGCGCCTTCATCATAGGCTGAGACAACAGCTTCGACATACGTCGCTTCTTGATATTGACTGCCGAGAGAGTTGAAACTTAGCAACATCTGGAACCCAGTTAAACTCAACTGAAGATTGGTTTTACCGAAGCTATCAAGCAGGGCCCCATCCCAGTCGTGGTGGTTGACCAGACGCCAGGTGTTGAGCTCCAAGTCTCTGATTTCTGGCTCTTTTACAGAGCCTAATACACTCAAGCCCGGCCTCCCGATGTTTCCCACCAAGTGGCGCACCGGACTAGCTAGATAGTCCACTGACGGGTCATTGAGTAGCTTCTCACAGACATAGAGAGAGTCCCCTGAAGATATTGCCATGGCATTCGTAAAGCTACTTTGGGGAAGATTAACTTTCCCGGTGTCAAAGAAAGCAATACAGGCGAAATGCTGTGTGAGGTCCATAGATGAGTCGGCCAGGTTTTCGTTCGCCCATTTCGCACGATAGAGCGGCTGAGTTGTGACCTTCATCTCAACTAACGCATCTGGTAATCGATTGTAAATATTGGCCGCACTTTCCAGTACTTTCATTGATCGCATAAATTGCATCAGGCCGGAAAGAGAGTATGCAGATTCATTGGTGGACAAAATGCCATGGAGTTTAGCATCTGCGATATACCCGGAATCTAGGATGCCCCCAGGACAGTAGAACCGGTGTAGAGGTGAATCACTTTTTCCATCAGGCAGATCTGACAAAAATTTGACGATACAATCGTAAGTCGGTTCGCCATCAAATTCGCGAAATGTGCTCTCTGGTTGGTAGACTTGTACCTTCTTCGAACCGAATAAATATTGATATGTCTTGTTGTTATACTTATGCCTCAATGCCCCCAGTTGACATCCGACATTGAAACATTGCAAAAGTTTCTCATATTCAAACCGTATACTATGGCTAGAGGGATAATTTTGATGGGTCTGAGATGACTCTTCAAAAGTTGCCTCGCTTGTTTGTACCTTTCTTTTGATTGTGATGGCTGCAGTTTTCTGCAAATCGCGGAAGATTTGCTCCAAAGGTATCTGTGTATCCGGCCAGATTATCTTGGTTGGTGCCCAGGGTCTGTGTGAAGAACATGACTGTTTCTCTGCGTGGACGCCAGGATGATTCAAGAACCCACAGGGTTCTTTGAGAGCTGTTATAATCTTCACAGCTCGGCGGGCTGCAATTCCTATTCCCCCCAGAGTCTTTCGTGGCGTCTTTGTCACTTTAGGTTTGATTTCCGGCTCATTAGGTCCGATGAAATTAACGGCTTCAAGGATTTCTAGGTTGGAACTGAGGACTGCTAACCATCTTCTGAATGGAGGGTGTCCATTTTGACGATTTTGTACCAAATTGGCATACTCAACTGGTAGTTTCGTTCTACTAATCTCGTCTTCCTCAAGAGGGTCGTATCGAATAACTGCGTCTTCTAAGTTCTGGCCGAGATCGTAGGTCTTCGCTACGTGACGAAGGAGAGATATCTGGCTCTCAACACTCAAGAGACTAAGTAGGTTGTCAAAGTTGCCAAATCCAAATGCGGGTGGTATTTTGTTAGGAGGCAAGAGCAGAAATGAGTTACACCGACGCCGACCGAAATTGATGAAATGAGCCATTTCCTTCCGTTCAATTGAAGTAGCAGAAATGTATTGCTGCGCTTGCTGCCCGAAAAGTAATATCCACCTCAAAAGCTGAAGAGTTTCTGAATTATTGATTGACTCAGCGACAAAGCGAGCTGACAAGGCCACCATAAAATGGCACAATTCTTCAATCTTGTTATATGTCGGCCCCCAGTGGCTCATGGCGCTGCCCATTGCGATGAGCACAACACGATCAAACGGAATCCTTGTAGACATCGAATCCACCAATCCCGTGTGTTTGGTGGGTTTGCCATAAAACGTTAGGTGCTGCAGTTGTACAGACCACGACAAGCCTTTGCTTGATTCGTTCAGGTTTTGTAAGCCCAGAGTCAAGACGCCTCCCTGTTGGACTAGAGCGTCGTTCTGTTTAATAAATGTCGGTGTGGTGGTACCAATCGCCGACATATCCGGATAAATATGCCATGAACAGAGTCCCAAAATTCCTTCGGGGTTCGTTACAAGACTTGCGATTCCTTGTATAAGCTGATTCATGATTGACATAGACCCAATCCAGATTTCCATGACGGCTTCGTACACCCGAGAATAGCTTGGCAATCTGAGACCGAGATTCTCTACAATGTGAAGCAACTGTGTTTGCTGGAGTTTCCTCGCGTTATCTGCAGTTCGAAGCCACTGCCAGTAAATATCGATCAGTAGTTGAGATAGCTGAAGGATGATGTAGTAAAAAAAAGAAAAAAAAAAAAAAAGGGGAGCATACGGCTCTTGCACTTGCATCCCATGCAGCTAACATATCCCGGGATATCTCAATCCTCGTCAAGAATACAGTTGATGCAGGGAAAGTCTCCTTGGCCAAACGATCTACCAGTACAGCTTGTCGTGTTTTAATTAGCTCATCCCATATCGCTGTCGCCTCCTCTCCAGGAAAAGCCCGTGCTAGTAAACATGCCAAGAGGTGTACCTCTAAGGCTCCCGGACCCGAGGTAGCTGCTGCCCAGATGGAAGTCCCATCTGCTCCAACGAGGCCCTTGAGGGGACCATGCACTGACCTGCCTGGTGGGTTAAAGGCGGGATTCTCTGCAATTTCTGAGGTTCTCAGGCCGTATGCCCGCTTGAGATGCTGAAGAGGAGGTAGAGCATCTGCAAATAATGCTCCTATCTTCCTGGCCGTGGAATGTATCTTACCCTCTTCAGCTTCTTGCTTCCGTTTGCGGGATAAGTGCGACCCTAACCCATGATATTCGATCGGCGCCTCCAACTTCACGAGCGAGAAATCGAAATGACCCTGGATGAGACCGATGGATGTCTCTTGTTCTCCTGAAAAAGCTGAGATTGCAAACTTGCCGATGGAAGCCATTGAAACAGCGCACAACGTCTATAAAATCGCAGTACGGTAGCGTTTTGAACGTACGCATTGAAAAGATGACGGGGGCAGAAATTACGTAGGCAGCAATTTTCAGCTAAGGTGGATAGCTGTGTAACGTCTGTAAGTGGTGTGATTGAAAGGGGTAGAAGCATGCGCCACATATTTTAGATACACTCCCGGATTGGAACGAATCATCTATATTTAGCAGATCTGCACATTGTTTTCCGTTCCTCATACGACCTTGGT
Source organism: Xylariaceae sp. FL1651 (assembly GCA_025201745.1). NCBI lineage: Eukaryota > Fungi > Ascomycota > Sordariomycetes > Xylariales > Xylariaceae > Xylariaceae sp. FL1651. The sequence continues at coordinate 450,571 of MU624239.1, read as the reverse complement.
GTTTACATATCAAATATTTTGATACAGTAGTAGTGTATTGGTGAATACGCAGCAACTACTGCTGGTCTATAACGGTTCCTCTACTCAGCCAGCGGAAGTTAAATATGTGGTATCGTAACACGTTGTAGCGTACGTTTTAAGTTCTGTTTAACTATATTGCCCGCTGCTACTTGTTAGTACACTTACTAAGCATTGTAACTGATGGTATACGCTGTTAGTTACTTGATACCCTGAACCATCTCTCGATGCGTCGAGGTAAGATTCTTAGTCTCTAGTTCTTCTTTTAACATGATCAACATGTCTACTAGATTTATATTAACTGGACTACGTAACTTTGTTGATTTGAGGAGCAGAATATTTCCCCTTCGCCCGATGGTCCGTTATTTCGTCCCACGGAACATCCACTTCTGGTCCAGTTTGTCGAAGTATAAGGGTTATAATTTCCTAGCTTCATGTCGAAAAACTCTTAGTGGAGCTTAATGACGTTTTTCATTCATTCATTCATTCATTTATTTATTTGCTGCTTCTGGTTCTAGCATGCCTAATGTGTGTTTGATTTGGTGAAAGAGGTTCATTACATCCAAAATGGGCATTGTTCCTCAAAGTTCACCTGTTTAATGCGAGCACCAAAATAGCAGCACCAGCAGCCGAAAAGGTATCTCTTCTTTGCGTTCTTGGTTGAATCCATGGTAACTGGTAGTGGCGCAGATGCGTTACAGAAGTTGATAGTCAGAGGGGAGTGAGAGGGGCATGTTTGCTGTAGACTGCAAGATCATGGATCCTTTTTCCTGGACTAACTCGTAAGGAGCCATCACCAGCTTCACCTTTTCAATAGGGATCATTTGTGAGCCGAGAAAGGTTGAGAGATGGTTTAAGGGTACTAAAAAATCTAAGGACGTCACTGATAGCGAAATCTCCCTTGTTCATGATGAGACGGGTCGATTGAGAGTGGCTGACGTCGTTGAGTTGCTAGATAGCGTTCCAATAGCTAGCCTAGAACTTACTTCACCTGGTGATTCTAGCAATCCAACCTCAGGCTTGTTCAATTAAGCTACAACAAATGGTAATGTGACTCATGGTTTTAATCCATCGCATTGCCTATCTAGTAGTACGTATAAACTGTTGTATGATGCAAAATCGCCAAGGTGACTCCTAGCAAAATGCGCCGGCGCTATTCAGAAATAATTACAAGTCTGATATGTGGCTCCCTTATATACCCTGTATAGATGCTGTACCCCTTTTTAATGCTAGAATGCGTTTTCCAAACTCAAAAGACTAAAACTCCACCAAACACCGTGCCATGCTTGTAGAATGCGTTGAGGTGTAAAGTGTGTCGAAGAACGTAAAAGGGTTCCTCTCAAAATAGCAGCGACAGCGCTTGCCTTCTGGTAAAATACATGCCAGTATAGATATTGGAATATCTTGAATTGTCGAGTCTAAGGGTATACGCCTTGCCTCCAGCGCTCAACCCTGTCCATCTGGCCAGGTTGTTGGGGCTGCATGGGCACGCTGTACGGGTTGCCATATGGGTTCGTCATGGGTGGTCCGTAGCTAGACATTGCACCACCAACGCGGAAAGCATTGCCCATCATGCTGGCATTCTTGGCAGGATTGGGTATTGCCGAATTGCTGGCAAACCCACCCGTGACCATACTTTCTCGGGGTTGCCCCAATCCACCACCAGTGCCATCGTTGAAGTGCCCCGACATGAAGCCCCCTGGCTTTACCAAGTTTGGCGAGCTCAAGTTGGTGGGCATTTGCTGTCGAAGGGCGGCAAACTTTTGCTCTTGATCCCTTTTGTAACGTGCCGCTTCCTCCTGCTTCGCTCGTTCGGCATCGGCCCTTGGATCGCTTAGGACAGTTCTGTTGCCGTGCGAGCCCAAAACATCTGCTAGGGAACGTCGCTTTGTCACCTGAGGTGAAGCACTGGTCTGTCCGCCACTGAGCTGGAGCCGGGCCATCTCGCGCTCCCGCGCCTCACGTTCTGCTTGCAAGCGTCGACGTCTCTGACCCAAGGTTTCCTCTTCTGCTGCTGGCTGCGCCTTGCCTTTGCCTTTGTCCTTGTCGGCATCATTATTGTCGGCTGCTTCGTCCTTGAACGCATCTCCCAGTTGACTAAGCATTTCTGCGGAGAATGCTGAGCTTACCGGCCGAGCTTGGGGTAAGGGGTTATCGTCATTGCGAACCTTTAGACGACGCATACGATCACCCAATGTCTCGCCCTCTACTTCGTCCTCCTCAGGTGTCACTACACGAAGCTGGGGACTGGGTGGGCCCAGAGATCCATTTAGGTTCAGACCCCGGGCGAGAGTCATGCGTTGAATAGGTCCAGTCTCTCGACCTTGAAGACGATTACGCCGAACGCTCAACGGCTCATTATCCTCCATATCACGTTTTTCCATCAATCCGAGAGGCCGGTTTACTTCTGCCATGGCCCCTATTAACCCATTGTTCTGGCCCTTGGTAGCGAGTAAAAGACCCAGCGGTGTGTCTTCGTCATCCTCATCGCCTTCTGTATTGGCATTTGGGTCTTCCCAAGCAAGATTCACCCTCTTGCCCTTACGGGACCGACGTTCCAGCTCGGCGACTGTGTCCATTTCTAACAAAGTTGAATGCATACCATTGGGAAATGCGCTGGCGACCGGCCTTGTGCGTAATTTCTGCTGCTGTTTCCGCATCTGAAGCTCAGCAAGAAGAGTAGTTGGTGGCCCACTATATGCGAGCTCATTGCCGTCCTCCTCCTCTTCTTCTGGAGCTGGTTCACCATCGACAGAGCTAGATAAATGTTGCCTCTCGTCATCATTTTCGGCGACAAGATCTGTATCCCGCTTTTCCTCTTGGGAGCTTGAATGTCGACTGAGAGCGCTTGGCTTCCGGAGATGGAAGATGGAGCCTCGGGTTCTAGGCTCAAGCTCGGTTGTGCTAGTATGCTTCATATGCGATTTTCGCTTCTTTTCTACGCCATACACTTCTGCTCCTAACGAGCCAGCAAAAGCATGATCAGTGAAAGCTGACACCGGGGCCTTGGCTGATGCATTCAAAATATCATCAAGCGTGGAAGTTGCTGAGCCATCTTTCAGCTGGATAGAGGGTAATTCCGAGGGCAGATCAAAGAAAGCGCTGGCACGAAGCTGTGGGGGCAAATTCGCCAAGTTAGGTAATTGTGATTTGCGTTTGTCCGGATCCAGCATTGAAATTCGAGACTTTCGGTTGTCGCTGTCAATGGGCGGGGTATGAGATTCAACCGGGGATTGATGCTCATCTAGTACATTAACAGGAGTCATTAAGTGAGACTCTGCCGAACCAGTGGGCATTGATGAAGTTGAATCATTGACCATGGGCCCCAGGGGGTCAAGAAGTGGTTCGGGCGTGAATTCTGGTAACCATGAGGCGGCAGATTGACGATTTGCCCCGGGCATTGCACTTAGTACTTGCGATCTCCGATTGTTCCGCACCTCGGTCTTAGGTTTCTTCGAGAGTTTCTGGGGCAAATTGAGCATCATCGGTACTCGTGCTGGATAATAGAGCATGGTCTCGCCCGTTTCGGGATCTAGATAAGACTTGGGTCGAACGGTGGGCGGGCCTAGTGGGCGGGATATCGTAGGCCTGGAATAGTCGGCTTCGTTTTTATCAACCTCAGGTTTGGGATTCAACGAAGGGATTAACGGCGACTCTGCCGTCGGCGAAGCAAAAATAGTCTGGAAGTTGATGGAATCCTCGAAGTCAACATCAGGAGAGCAATGAGCTCCATCAAAGTTGGCGAAAGCCCGCTCTGCTTGTTCAAAGGTGCCGTCTGAACCAGCAGATGTAAGGGGCCTCTCATCAACATAGTTATGCTCTCGTTGTGCCTCGACCACAGCTAGATCCCAATAGTCATGTGCTTCTGACCGGTAGTATTGATTTGCATCCGGTGTCAGATCAACATCGTGCATCTGCGGAATTTGTAGGGTCTCTTCTTCAGGTTCTTCAGCCAACCTGTCCGCCTCATCCATTGCGGCAGCTGTCAAAGCGGTAGGCTCTATCTCGGCAATGTTGGTTAAGGCCGGTTTAGTGACGGATCGCACGCTGCGGATGGAACTTTTCCCAGGGCCATGCCGAGACAGCGAGCCATTGAGATCGGTGTCTGGTTTCGACATACCAGTTGAGCCAGATCTGAGCCGTGTAGCGCTTGACACCATAGATGAATTGGGTGACATGACATAACCAGCCGGAGAGTAACCCCCGTAACGCGCAGCGGTATTCGTCTCGCGTATCGAGCTAGCAAGGGAAATTTGCTTTGTAAGGGGAAACGTGACGGGCTCGTCGGTCTCAGGAATGGACGCTATGCTCGCAGCCAAGATGGATGACCGCCGGCTGTCAGCACGTTTTTGTTCGTCGTGCAAATCTCGAATAGCGTCGTCGATAGACGAGGTCATGGACAGCTTCTCGGCCGTGGCTTCGAGCTGAGCGATGTTGCTCGCATGAGATGTGGATCGCGTGTTGGGGTCGGGCGTTGGGTGACGCAGGGACACGCTCTTAGTCGAAGCGGTGCGCACAATAGGCTTTGGCTTTACGACGACGACGGTTTGTTGCGCAACTTGATGATGAGTGGGTTCTTCGGCAGAGTTTCTTGTGGGCCGTTGCGGTGCGTCGCCCTGGGTAGCGTACCGACTACTGCCACCGACAACGTTTGATGCAAAGTTTCTTTCTACCTGGGTGTCTGGTCTGTGGCTGCGATTACGGTCTGGTTGTGGGACCAGGTCTGCAGCACCGTATGGGCCAGGGCCCGGCGAGGGAGGCGAAGACGTACTATCGGTTGATACGAGATGATACTCATTTAGATTTGTGGCTCGTGTTGGCGATAGTGAGTGGACCATGTTGCTGACGCCGAATCGGGCTTTTTCTGCGGCTGTAGCGGTGGCAGTGCCAATGGCTTGTTCAGGGTCCTGGCGCGTGTCCACTGCAGCTTGATCTATTCCTCCATGTGCAGCATAAAAGTCGCTGTCCATCGATAACGGCGTGAAAGTCGACTCGACAGCGGGCAAGAAGGGCATGGGCGACGACGAAGGGGCGGGAGACGGAGACTCGGTCGGGGATGGATCAGCGCTTCGATCGTCTTCGTTGTCGGATTGAGAGATCTCGCCGTAGGAAGAAGCGGCGGTGGCCATCACGACCCCTTTTGTGTATTGAAGTTTGTACAATCTGACTATGGTTTTGACTATATGCACAATGTAGGGAGTATTCCGATATATGCTGGTCTCATTCGCGTCAAAGGGGTCTTATGCAACGATGTGATGAAGGTTGGGCGGCCAGCAATTGACGTAACATGGACCGCGAACCGGGGTGTTGCTACTGCAATATGCCGTGACAGGCGTACAGCATCGGTGATTCAGTGCGATCTATGCAATATAGAGACGAGCAAAATAATAGACCAAAGAGAAGTCGACGAGAACGGGAACATGATCAGGCCAGGCCAGAGTTGAAGAACCCAAAGCGAAGGGAGCGGTAGGGCCTCAACCAAAGAATCACCAAGTCAGATTTTAGATAAGAGGTCAAGGTACGAGTGGATGGGTGCAACACAGGCGCGCATGGGCAGACCAAAAAAACAAACCCAAAAAAAAAACCCAAGATGACAACAAGCTCTGAACAGGGAAGCAGTACGACCCGCGCTGAAGCGACTATCAACGGGTATCGAATCAATCAATCAATAGTGAACCATCTAATTTTCCCATGATAAACCGGGACCAGGCCATGATCCCTGTTCGCGCATCCGATAGTACAGCAAGTTTTGGCGTGTGCGCCATTGCAGAGCCAAACAAGTTTGGACAAGGGTGCCGGAAGGTGATGGACGGGGGGCCCTTATGGAGAGGCGACGCTGCACTGTATAGGTAGTACCAATAAATAGATAGCCAGCTACTCTGTACTATCTAATAAGATTGGATGGGTAGCCAACGAAGAATGAAAGGGAGATTGCAAGCGGTTGAATGAGGTTATCAACGCGAGGGTGATTTCTCATCGGTCCGGACGTCAGGTGTCCCCTTTGACCTTTGATAAGAGAGTTGATCAAGACTCGGGCCTATCATAGGGGACTTATCTATCGAGGGCTGTGAGTCTCTTGTGTACATGTAGGGCTACATTATGTAGAGATGTATGCACGGGTATGTAAGCTCTTTCATATATGTACCTTATTAAGCCTTAACTTATGACACGTACTGCACAAGCCGGGGGGAGCCCCAGTGCATGTGTGGCTGAACAGTCGCTCACATGCAAGTATCAGATCGATCCTCTGCAATCAACCTCTCGGTACCTAGATCGGCCTTCAATTGTTCCTACACCATATTTCAATTTACAAGTATGAAAGAGAAAGAGATTGAGATTGAGAATCGGTGATGGAACGTAGGCCTATTGTGGGAACACAAAAGTATGTACCCGTGATGTCTTGAGCATCCAACATCCGGCGCCGCGGCGACCTTGCCGCAGTGCCTGAAGTGGGCCGACTAGATATCTTTGCACTGACACATTTGTCTTCACAACATTGACAGCAATGCCAGCTTGTGATACTTAATGTTGCACATCTAACCAGCAGCTTTTTAGTTTAATGAGGCTCTATGGAATAGCTAGTGGCTTGTTTACTTCCCTCTCTATTAAAACTCGGGTATCACAAAGGATAGCCATTGTTCTCGTTAAGACCATTACGAAATGAAGGCGATAGTTTCCACATGTAGTTAGATGTACTTTATGTATACGTATACGTATCTTATTGTTAACGATTATTTACACACATTCCAGTTGGCAAGTATCCACCTTAACTTACCCTCATGAGGGAACGATGAAAAGTCCAATGTGAAGTCACTCTGTATTCTGGTTACAGAGTGGAGGAGCCGTCTCTCCAATGAAGATTTTGATGGCTGACCACCAAAAACAGTCATGTGGCTAGTCACTCGCATCACCCATCTCCTCAGGAGTAAAGATAACATCGTCGCGACGGATGTGTAAAACTGGAGATAACCTATGAACTGTTGCAAACCAGCAGTAACCCTTTCATAAACCAACGCAAACTGTGAATCAAATGCAAAATGCCTCCACCGTCTTGCATGGTTTTGCTTCATTTAGAAATAAATTTCTAGGATGTCCTCTATTCGTAGCATGTTCTCAATCAACGAAGTCATTACTTGTTTTCGTCTTCATCTCTCCCCTTTCTCTCTCAACTTCGAAAATTCAGGGCGTAGCGCAAAGCTCAGTCGCAAAGTTTTGAAGCAAGTTTAAAGGTGATATCAGAAGGTTCTCAACATTGGTGAGACTACTCACGCAGCTCAAGTTCTCTCAACTCTCCTGAAGGCCGGCCGGAACCAGCGTATTGTCACGGCTATGGCGTGAACTATCAGGTCGCGAGACTATTCTTCAAGATGGAGGCTCTCTGACAGCGTATATTGTAAGTTTGCGATGATCGCCGAATTGGCCTGGTTCTGTTGCGTGCGCGCACGTCTCCAAGTGTCCAGGGGGCGTAGATGTGCCGCACGACATGTCATTAGTCCGTTAGCTTGTATTGCAATCTGCTATCCCGGCTGAGACTCCAGTCAGAGAGAGCAAGGACAAAGGTATCTTAGCCTATCAAAGAGACTACAGTAAACGACTGAAGAAGCAAATTTAAAATCGTGCAAAGAAATACTAGGGAGTAGCTTCATAAAATCACCCTAAGCCCTACGATCTTGTCAGTACTCTGGATTTTCCAGATTCTCCTCAATGTGGATACAACTCTCGTACAGAGAATACTAAAAGATTAGAGGCATGGTTGGATGGGGCTGGTGCATGTTAAAAAGTCGTGGTATTTTGGACTGCCCTCCTAGAGCAGGTAATTATTTTTGAGTTGCTGCTGCAATTAGATTGACATTTAATAAGTGGAAATAGTCGATTTAAGATATACTAGATCGTAAATATGTGGCGTTGTTGTTATGCGGCTGAGCATCGAGGTTTGGTCAAAATCGGGCACTTAGCACATAGTTATATAGCTTGCAGCGGTTGACAGCGTATATCGAGAAAACCTTCGAGGAAAATTTTGGTAAAAAAAGACCAATAAAAAATTTTCTTGCTCACTTTGATTATGCGTGTCATCCTTAGTGCAGGGGCCATGCTCTGTAAGAACTGAATGTTAGTAATGATGGGACTCGAACAGCGAACTTCTTGATCGTATGCTTACAATCTTCTCTGTATCGTTATAAATTGACCAAATGCCCGAAGGCGGAATTTTCTTGCTTATAATAAATTATATATCTAAACTTGGGAGTGGATACTAGGATTGTTGCAGTAGGTCGGCTATTCTCCGGCTATAACTGTGGGACCGCTCAGTGCGCGGCATTGAACATACAGTAGGATAGAGGGCAAGTGTAGAGCTAGTAGTAGGAGGCATCCATGGTAAAGACATGAGTGTCGTACGAACTCATAAATGCCGTAAGATATCATAGACGTCCAGGTAGTGGATTCTGATCGTGTTACGGGTACCGTTTGCTACACCCCGGCCCCCAACTCAAAACGAGGCAGACCTCTCCAAGCTGGCTAACAAGTCGTCGTATGCATCTCTTGGTAAGTTCACTCATTGAACTTATCATTTGATTAAATCGGTTGGTTTAGCTTAAATCTTTGGCGATCATTGGTCGTATCAATATGTTACAGTAAGTGCAGCTAGTGTACATTGAATGGCTGTTATAGCTTTGTTTACAGCAACTGAGAACCTCCCATCAAAGTCTACAGAATGAAATTGGCCAATTTCACTGTTATTCTTAGAGGAGAGAGAACCCACTAACCCAGCTTATCACATTCTGCTCTGATCTCACCAATGGTGTAATAATGATATAACAAGTTTTATACCCTCCACGAAGCCTGAAAGCAATTGTGTCTTCAAGGTTACGCATGTTCGATTTTGTGGTCGTAAGATACTCTAAACGCATTCAAGCCACATGCCGTATTACACAAGCTAATACCGAGGATTATCCTCTAGGACCAGAGCATAGGAATTCAAGTATTTATACAATTAATTACCTCAGAAAAAGATCATGGCAATTGAGTATTACAGTGATGTGTTTTACTTCATAAGTTTCCGGTATATTTTGTAGTCAAACTATTAAATTCAAAGTAAGTGTTGCTACATATATGATCCTTATAACATTCAATTGAACGAGCTCTTTGAATCTTTTGACCACAAGAAGTGTAGCAGCTACCCTCTCATGAGAATTGTGAATAGATCAGAGCCATCATCCTCAAGTTGCTCACGGTTATTCTGACTAGAACTCGATAATGCATTTAAGATATTTTAAACCTTCGATTAGGAGTTCGCGCTATCATTGAGATTCAAGACATAAACACCACGAGGAAGCGATGATCACTTGAAACTCTGGCTAGAGCTATTACAACCACCTTGTGTGGGTAACCGTGAGCTGTTAGAATACCATGATACTCCCATCGATACTAGCAGGCAGTTATACCAACCTAGCACATTTAATCACCACACTTAGGGTGGCTATAAGTTCATTCGGACGACTCTTTCATGACAGCTTTTGTATCTACTCATTTAATTCCGAATTAAGAATTTTTTTCCTCAAATCTTCTCGCAACCTGTCCATCGTGATACGCTCGAGTAATAAGAAACTGCAATTCCGCCTTAATTCACCCCATTTGTAATGCACGGAAACAAGGACACTAAGCTTGCTATAATAATGGTGATAGAAGAATGCTAGGGAGAACTACAAACTTAATATTAACTACTACAAGATGCTAAGCAGTAAACTTGATAAATGTTTTTTTTTATTAAAATGGTCTATTAACAGCTTGATAATTACGATCAATTCAGTTACCAAGAAGACGATGAGTATCAAATACATGTTAAAGCTGCGATTAAGTAGATCTATATGTTTACTTATCTTATACGGCAGTAGTTGGCCTATTTGAACACAAGGCACGGTACTTTGCAATGACGCATACCTTGGACAAGGGCCTTAACAGAATGTAAGCATGAACCTAAGTCAGCAATACCAGGCAGCTCTAGTATCACTAGAATATAAAATCTTTCTTAATTGTAGTTCATAAAGGAGCATGTACATTTCCTTGTTCCCTCATGGCTCTGGCTTATCCGTCTTGAACTTTTCCGCCGTTAGGTCGCCACATTAGCCAGAACGTGATCGCGCCAACCTTTTTCTCGATTTCTCTCCAATGATCATCTGGATCATCAGTTGTTGGTATGTTGATATTCTCTTCAATGTAAGTAAAGCCATTTGCTTCATACAGGGGTCGTCCGTACGGAGTCGAATCGAGAAAGAAGTCCACTCCCAATTCATCAGCCTTCTTCATACCCCAGTCCATGAACAGCTGACCAACTCCCTTACGACGGTAATGGGGGTGCGTGAATATAATGAATAGGTCTTGTTCTTGTAAGCTCAGTACACTGGATTGGTATTCTTGCACTTACAAACATGAGGTCGCTGAGCTACTTGAGACCGGGGTCTGGTGTGGTTCTCAAGTACCTTCTCCACGAACGTGCGGGAGCTGTTATCAGGGAACCAAGTTACGGCCGGGTGCTTTGGATCAGCGAATGGGTTCTCCTTGTAAATATTCCAAAGAGCTCCACCGGCAATCTTCCCGGTCTCCGTGTCAACAACCTTTTGCCAGTAACTAGTAGGGTCATGGGTATGCCACAGCTTCAAGCGTGCTGCAGCTTCCTCAATAGCCTCTTCGCGGGCTTCATCGCCAGTGCCGTGAATTGGAAAGAAAACATGGAAGAACTTCTGCGGCGGGTTCTCGTAAGATTCGAATAAACACCTGGCTAGTGCCGGGAAGTCGACTTCGGGATCGATAACTTGAAGATCTAAAGTCATAGCTACTAAGCGAGGGGATCGCTGGCAAACAGTAGAAGCCAAGCCCTGAGTATGCACTATCGCGAGTGTTTAAATCCTGGAGGGTTTGATCAAGGGCCTTTTACAATGAGCAATGCGCTGTCTCGATATTCAAGTACTGGCTGACAAATTCTTTTAGGTTCTTTGCTTTTGCATTCGAATTATGTGATGTGCCATAGCCAAATCTCAAAACTTTTGGGAGCTGAAATAGAGGCGCTGCCGCAGGGATGAAGCTTTCGGTAAGTTTCATTTGCTTCACGCCTTGTTTCTTCTAGGGGTCCCACGATTTCTTTTTCTTACTTCCAGCTATGGAGCCCTAAACGGGAACCCTAGCTAAAAGCAATGTATATGGATCTGCAGAAGCAATGCTCAATCATGCGAAGGAACCAATACCAGCGGATATTTCACCATCTGCTTTATGACTTGGCATCATACGACCACTGTCTTACCAACCTCAAATAGATCCCTGCTGGATGAATAGGTCACGCTATGCCTGCAGAGCTAGGAACAGGGGAGTCTTCAGAAGCAACGGCAATTGAATCGGCTATCCCTCTTGCGGATATATCACAACGGGATGTAATCAGTGGCGGACTCCACCTTTCCTTTCCCTCGGGTCTCCTGAAGGGTAGTATTCCCTGTTATATCATGGCGCCATAATGCTATGTATATCCCAAGTACTAATTATCGCCAGGCTTTGGGTTAACAATAGTTCATAATTCCAGTTGCACTGGGCAATGCATGTGATATATGATATTCCCATTCATCAACAGTGAAGGATTGATACAACACTATCAGTGCCAAGTTGATCTGACGAGTCCTCTAACTGAAAGGTTTGGGAATTAGACACACTTAACTTTTGAGCTACCGGCCGTTACTGACAAAAATGAGTCCACTCCCCACAGTCCAAGGGTAGAGTTCTAAAGAAGGCGTTTTGATAACACTTTTAAGCTCACATGCGTACTTCAATTCGAACCTCTCGAGCGGTCGCCGCTTCAGATCAAGCCTCACATACTCTATGAACTCAATCACAGCTCTACTTCTACACGCTCTAATACGCCATCAAAATGGATAGGAACGAAAGCTCGACGAATAATGAGAGCACCGTTTTCCAAATCTTACTCTGGTTTCTTTTCGTTGTTGCAATCCTCAGTGTTTGTGCACGGCTAGGGACGAAGTATGCTATGACGCGAAAGCTATCATGGGATGACTGGCTTATATTAGGTGCTCAGGTTAGAATCCGTTGCGTGCATCATTATTTATGATATTCGGCTACGGCTAACTCGCGCTAGGCTGCGTATCTTGCTCAATGCATCTTAATATCATTAGGTGCATCTCAAGGTCTGGGAAAGCCGGTGAGCTCACTGAGTGAAGGCGCCATTGATGGTTTTCTTAAGGTAAGGCTACCTTGTCGCCAGAAGCTTACCTATATTAAGACTAACATTCACGCAGGCTGAGTACGCTAGTATCATCTTTCAGTTAATAACTCTGGCTCTCATCAAATGGTCAATATCAGCGTTCATCCAACAGCTCAGCCCGAGCCTTATACATCAACGTCTAGACTGGGTCCTTCGCATTGTTGTCGGACTATGGCTACTCTCCGCAGCGCTCATATCTCTCTTCCAATGTGCGCTTCCCACACCATGGGATTATGTTCACGGTCTTCGATGTCTTGACAAGGTAAAGTGTGACCAAATCATTTCGTCGACTTGAAAGACAGACTTACTAATCGACGAAGCGAGCTTGGTGGACCTATGTTGCTGTGGTTAATATTGCGACTGAATTCTTCATTGTCGCTCTATATTTTCTCATCATAGGAAACCTACAGATGTCCCTCGCGAGAAAAGCCGCTGTGCTTTTGATTTTTTCGACTCGTCTACTGTGAGTTGTGCTGATACTACTCCCCGACAAACCGCACCAATACCGTCAAATTCTTTTTAACAAAATACTAGGGTCATGGGTGTTGCCGTAGCACAACTTCTCGTATTTCTAAACATGTTCCCGACTTCCGACCTAACGAAGGACCTCTGGCTACCAACCGTTTTGAACCAAGCTGTTCTATCCGCAAGTGTAGTCACAGCTTGCGGTCCTTATCTTAGACCTTTCAGTAAGTAATGTCTAAGTTACTGCCAAATTTCTTTTTGGCTATGTCAGGAACATAATTTTTGGCTAGTTCCATGTCTTCAGAGCTCTGCATACTCCCGTTACTACTTGTAAGCTGGCGCCAAAAGAGCATTCACTAACCGCAGATGCTATAGTGGAAAGTTTAGAATCAGGGGTTGTTAGAGTAGAAAATTTACCAGGCTCAGAAGAAGAGCTGTCACGGGATAGGGCCGGGTCAAGTGCATATTATTTGAGCGACTTCAGCAGCTCAGCAGCGTGCTCTTCACGGGCAACGAATCGGTGATTAGCGATTCTCTGAGATAGCTCGTAGAAACAGAGTGTTCATGTCACTGGAGGCCCCTCATTTAATTAAAACAACCAAGTTAATTACAGAGACTCATTGGATGGCTGCTCTAATGCACGCAAGGGATATAATATTTCAAATTCTGTTCCATGTGCCGTGATATTAGTGTTTTTGGGCTTGGCTGCGCGTGCGCTTGCTAGAGGGCCACCAACAATAGATTTGGAACAAGATTGAATGGCGCCCGAGAATCACCGTCTGAATTAGGGTATAAACTCGGGCTTGTCTAAAGGTTGACGTTTCGTCTGTCTCTGGGCCGCTATTGGCGTCATGATAGTGCAACCTAGCACTCTTTGTACCCCTGTTTCTGATCATCTCTAGGGCCTTGAATGTATGTCCCTTTTTTGAGGCTTGTTTTTCGAGACCCTTTAAATGCTGCTGGTATGCAAGGGCGCGAAGGCGCGTCCGGCCCTAGATTCATGCAGGGCTGTTTGAAATCCGGAAACACACACACGCAATATTAATGACTTGTCTGCGATCTAGATTCTAATGAGGCGAAGCGGATGATACATAACATGAATGAGAAGTTTTACTACACGCCTAAGACACAATAGCACACTCTCCGAAGCTACTGCACATGCCCGACCGTTAAGCTACTGATATGGATGCATAATGCACTACGGTAATGGAGACGATTGGACGACAAAATAGCCGCACCCTCTCGGCTCCGAGTCCAATCGGCCAAGTCCACCTTAATGTATGCTATCACAGAGATAGAAAGCACTCCTCCTTTTGCTAGCTCACTTTGATGCGATGTCGCATCCTGGTAGCTTGGCACACGGCGACCGCTCAACACTGCGGACATGCTGAGTCTCGGACTACCTATTCAGCCCTGGACTTGCGAGGTTGTAGTGGTAGCTGACAGGTAGCAAACAAGTTGGAAATGATACCCTGCTACAGCCGCTGCAATGCAACCGTCTGCCGGGGTATTATCTGGGTTGGCTCAACCGCCTTGGTGAAAAGGGTTTGATTGACGGCGCAAAAGCAACTTGGAGTGCGAAGGGGCCTGATTCAACAATGCCTATCAGCTGGCGCCTCTTTTGTGATTTATCACTGCTGGGCGTGCAATGCCTGTATCTAGAATTCGCGAGCTTATAGTTATGTAAGAGTTAATTCCCATCCTTGTGCCAGCTCATAGATATCTGAACTGTAAATCACCCACAATATCTGCGACCTTGCTACTCGTCCGATATATTCTTTTAGCATCCGGCGTTCGCGTCACCATTCTACATCGTTTCTTCGCTGAATCCGATTCCTTTACAGCCAACATGGAGATCACCCTCGAAGAGAAAGGTGTTTTACAGTCTGAACTAAGCCCGAGTGTGTCAGGAGGCTTGTCTCGTGACGATGCTGCACTGGCACGCCTAGGAAGGAAGCCTGTTTTAAAGAGGAATTTTGGCTTTATGACGATCCTAGGCTTTAGCTGCACAGTACTCATTACTTGGGAGGGATTTTTGACGTATGTTATGTTCGGACCAGCTCCTCGTCACCTTGCTAATAGTCTATAGCACCTTTCTCGTGGGATTACAGAAGTACTTATCTCTTCGCTCCCTCTCGCAGAACGATTGCTGATGATAGTAGCGGCGGGCCGTCTGGAATCGTCTACGGATTCATTGTCGTCTGGGCAGGTACCCTTTCGGTATTTGCGACGCTGTCCGAGCTGGTCTCAATGGCACCTACTTCGGGTGGACAGTACCATTGGGTCTCGATGCTGGCACCGCCGTCCTGTCGAAGGTTCTTCGGGTACCTGACTGGATGGCTGACTATCACGGGGTGGCAGGCACTCGTGGCCTCTGGTGGCTTCGTCACTGGTACAATGATACAAGGTCTCATTTTACTGACGCACCCAGAGTACGCTGCTGTCATGAAGAACTGGCGTAAGTAATTCCTAGAGTCCCCCGGTTTCTATTTTTGCTTAGACTTAGAAGAGATTTAACTTAAGTCATGCATGCTCATGATTTTAGCAGCAATTACTAATTCCTGGTTTATATAGACGGTACTCTCCTGTTCTGGGGGGTTGTATTGCTGAGCTATGGGATCAATACTGCCGTTGGGACCCTCCTTGCGAAATTCGAGGGTCTTGTCCTTATCCTACATATACTAGGCTTCTTCGCTGTTATATTCCCATTAGCACTGCTAAGTCAGCACGGTACCGCCAATGATGTTTTCGATACATGGCTGAACCTGGGACTCTGGCAGACACAAGGGTTATCTTTTAGTATTGGGGTTTTAGGCAATGTTTTCGCATTCCTTGGCGGTGACGGCGCTATCCACGTGAGCTTCTCTACCCTAAGCCTATACTTTGCAGTTCTCACGTTCATTAGATGTCAGAGGAAATCCGAAATGCCGCTGTAGTCGTACCTCGGTCTTTAATGACGGGACTCGCTATTAACGGAACGCTCGGTTTTGCTATGTTAGTGGCCACACTATATTCCCTCGGCGATATCAACGCGGCACTGGCCGAGAATCCTCAATACCCCTTTATGGCCGTGTTTCGCCACGCCGTGGGATCGACAGCCGGAGCAGCTGTCATGTCCGCTATCGTCGTGATTATGTCATTTAGTGCTACTACCGGGTGTCTTGCGTCGACTTCGCGGATTTACTGGGCGTTCGCCCGTGATCGTGGGCTGCCCGGCTGGAAAGTCTTGAAGAAAATTAGCCCCCGGACTAGCATACCAGAGTATGCTGTCGTGGTGACCGTTCTTATCTCCATCATCTTATCTCTCGTCAACATTGGAGACGCGGTAGCATTCAATGGCGTTATTTCGATTTCGATTGCCGGCCTATTTGGATCCTACCTCATTGCTGCGTCATTCCTCCTCTATCGTAGACTTACGGGGGGCATTCGCACGCGGCAAGACGATGATGCACTCACGAATACAATTGGTGAAAGCCTAACTTGGGGTCCCTGGCGCTTACACGGAACACTTGGGATCGCCAACAATATCTTCTCGTGCGCCTATCTGCTTTTTATCTTCTTTTTCAGCTTCTGGCCACCTCTCAAAGACGTCACACTCCAAAACTTCAACTGGGCTGTGCTGGTCTTCGGGACAGTGGTTTCATTTAGCATGGTATACTATGCGATTTGGGCAAGGAAGATTTATGCTGGTCCAATCATCGAGCTTGCACATTGATTCATTGTGGGCATATGTAGTTAGAAATATAGAATATCAACTTAAATAGGGTTCTTGGTTAGACCAGCCATTGTTATTGTATTTTGAGAGATACAAAAATAGGCATGAAAGCTCAGAGGGGAAGCTGGGTCTTCTCTTTAGGGCTGTAGCTTGAGCTACATGTGTTCTAAGCTTTGCAATGCATGCTTTAACAACTAGGGTAGAATGATCCTGGCGAAGTGTAATTAGTTTTTTCATGAATAAGGCTAAGCTTCTTTCCTCCTCTAATTTCTAATATTAAAATGCTTGCGCTGTGATATGTTTGATTTAACACGCCACAGCTGACAGGCCAAATCCTAAGACTGACTAAATCTTTAGAGCATGGCCACTAATAGCTGCCCTAATATTATATACATGCCATCGGCAGATATCCTAAGTCTCGTCCTCTGTCCTCTAAGCTAGCTAATCATTGCTTAAATCAACCCCCCTCTCCTTTTTTTTTTTTTTTTTTTTCTCCAAAAGACTCATAGACCGCGACATAATTAGGTACTTTGGCCCTCCAAAAGATACAGTAGGACACAATTGGTACAGGAACTTATGAGTTCCAATCCATCCTTCCCAACCATTTCACTGGTCGTCGTTATGCATGCGTCCCCCGTATTGATTGCTTAGTAGGCTTTGCAAAGGGGTCGTGATAGTCAATAATGCTAAATCCGGCATTATTACCCTAGCAGCGGAAGCCTATTAAGCCACGGTCACTACTAAATAAGGATCAGCTATGGCCCGTCACACCGATATGCGATAGGTGGTGGCTTCACGTCAGAATTGTAATCATCATAGCCCGTGAAACTAGTAGATATAACACTACTCGTATTCCTACGCGGTAGTGTACGCACGGCAGAGGAGATCCCGGATATGGTGACTTCCGTCTATGTCAACATCGAGTACTCTTGTCATAACCAACGGTCCTTAACAATAAGAGCGCTTACGTGACTGGGGACGTAATTGGGGGCGATATCACCTATCGTACGTGGACAGGTTAGCTTTCCATCTAGATTTACATGAGATAGGTGTGCATAATAGAGGTAATTTGGCTAGCGACGCTGTATGGAGTACACGTTAGCACTGTATCAAATGCGATCTCCCCGCCAACAGATTCTTTTTGGACGACAATACGTTCTGCTGAATTATTTATAGTGACACCGTGTTGCCATTATAAGACGCCGACTGACTTGTGGGCGGGAAGATGACTGTAGGAAAAGGCAGACTCGCACGGACGGCTTGATACTTGATGAGCAATGAAGAATATGTTGCTATATGTGTGGTATTACATCATATACCTTATTAAGCATATCTAGAAGGTCAAGTAGAGGCCCATGGCTTTTGAGACTAAACAGGTATCATGGTATCTATCAACTGAAGTCTGTGGGGTAACGTCCGGAGGCGAGACTATGCCACCATCGTACCCACTGCCCTGTTAAAGGTCATTTTTTGTGGCTCCTGACAAGCGAGCCACAAGACTTTGTGAGTGAACGCTCCCAAATGAACGGGAGACATGAGAAACGCCTCAGGTACACCCTTCTATAGCAGCACTGCTTGCAATTGGGGATATCGTGCGCGTTGGTGTTTTTTTAGCACTGAAGGCTTACTATTATAATTAAGAACGATTCAAACACCCCTACGTCTTCCTACTTTCTCGCCGTGGACTAGTGCAGATAGATATAGATTGATATAGCGACGAGATTTAGGCATAGTGTAGGATTGTAATATTCCGAAATCTGCCCTTCCATTGAAGCGAGAAGGGGGATGAGTGGCTTCTACTTATACAAATAAAGGAGGAGGCCCATACGGTTTTTCTGAGCCGCCGTTTCTTACACCGGGGGCAGCACTTACAGTCCTGTCTACAAGAAGTAGTATACTTGTATGCAGTTTAAAGCTTAATAAGCATATTATTTTTTAGAGAGCCGATTGTGCATTAATTAGGGAAAAAAGGTATCTTTGTTGAATAGGCTTAGTACGATATCGTACGTATCACACGCGTGACAGAATACAAGTCTGTTGTACTATGTCTATTGCGTATATATATCTAAAGGAGAGAAGGAAAAGTATCGTACGCAGCAGAGTTCTCTTTTGGGGAGGACTCTGCTTGGCGGACGAACTAGAAGATAAAGTAAATTATGTATACACGTGATGAAAGCCTCATGACAGTGGTTGTACGAGGCTGATGCTACAACCAATTGCCAATGGCTCCAACAATCTTCATTATACCCTGTATCGAAGTAAATGGGCTTGTCTAGCTAGACGATAAAAGCTGAAGTGAAGCTATCTGAGCGGGAGTAATCAGGAATAGGGCTATTGATCCCTCATACTGACTCGGTAGCTATAGATAGCATTCAATAGCGTCAATTATACTAGTCTGACCGTGTGCTGGCAATGCTCCCTCTTAGTAGTTAAGCCAAGAAAGTCATGATTATCAGCGAACGTGCCTAATATAGTTTCTTCATGAGGGCGCAGCTCCAGTAAACTTTGTCTGACTTGTCTCACTATCTGTTGGGTGGAAGAAATGACTCTTGTAGTAGTGTGAAGCTAAGTGAATGATGAATTCCCAAGGTTGTTGGAACATTCTGATGATGATCGGAAGAACTTAGGAAGCGATTCGCCAAAGGGAATTTGATGAAGAGGTGCGAGTGAAGAAAATTTTGATATGCGAGGTGTGATGGTGCAGCATTATGATGATCCCTACCGATACGCTTCCTTATACTCCTTGAACCGGCTCCTTACAGGTGCTAATTATTTGTTCCTAAGCCACGACAAAAATCAGGAGAACCGGCCAATTTGTATCAGCGCTCCAGGAAAGAAATAAAGATGAACCTCTTAGAAAAGACTTTTTGAAAGGCGTTATGTTTGTAATTAGTGCAGTCGTTGTTTGCAGTGGTGGTCGACATTAGCTCTGGAGGTTGCTGCTGGCACAGAATACCTAGCCTGCTATAGCTTTCCTGTCATAAATCTTGTTTGGAGGAGGAAATTCTATCTCAATGTATCTCGCAAGTATCATTTTTGCCACAAGTATCTATCGTGGGATTGTGGATCCCTTTGGTGCAGCCTTGCAGTTCAGCCTCATGATCCTGGACCCCTAGGGGTCCAACGGATCGGTAAATATTGTATCCGGAGATCACACATATATTTGAGGATCTCCGGGAGCACTTCTACCTGATCACACGATCTAGAAGATCATCCTAATATATATGGCGTTAAGCGCACTGTTGATCAAGGCACCGATGACTACTACACTTTGCTGGTATATCCACAGTATTGCAATAGTATCATATGCTCTAAGTAACTTCCTAAAGAAAGGCTGATAAATAGTCAATGTACCTCATTAATTGCGAGCCCTTTCGACCTAGCAGCTTCGCCGTTCTTTGCTACGACGAGAAATCGCATTTAAACTTCATCGGAGGGATGTACGACTAATATCGGAATACCGGCGAAACAGACCCAAGCGCCGAATTGAGTTCAATCTCTCCAAATAGACTGAAAGAAGATGTGCTAAGATGAATCATGCGTGTTCTTACTTTTGTTAACTTTACGATTGCCTCCTAACGGTCAAATTGCTTATTAACCTAGCTAATCAATCTAGCTGGGTTTATACGTCTGTGAATCATCATATTGTCTGATACCATAGATGAGAAAGGAGAGGGGCACCGCAATGTTCCAAAATAATGGAATCCCTTCGTACCATTTTGAAGGGCCCCAACGTGCCGGAAATGACAACATAGGTAAGAAAGCGTAGCACTCGAGAAGAAAATCATAAGCAAAGATCACTGGGATTTTTGCCAGCCAGCTGTCGTACGCTTGAGCGAACCTTGGCGCCCAATCAAAGAGGCAGTTAGATATAAGACTGAACCAGCCCATCGTCCACCAAGGCCAAAATAGTTGTTGCCGGGGAGAGAGTGTTCCCGTACCAAATCTTATTTTTTGCCGACGGCGGAAGAGACTGCTCACAAATATCATAGCAGTCGCCAGCACGCTGCGAAGGTGTTTGTAGAGAGAATTCACCTTAGATCCATCTAAGAATAAAAGGGGGGGAAATAAGGCGACATATAGCACGCGAAACGTCTTCGATGCCACATCTGGGCTATATATAGAGTAGTGTGAAAGCGGGAGGAGGGCGAAACTGAGTATGGGAAGCAGGTCTCTATTTTCCATTCTGCTTAATTTAACAGCGCGATATTCCAAATATTGGAGTTCAACGCCTTGGAGCTGCCCTTGAGCTTGGCCTAGCGAAAGGACCTGAGAAACAGTCAAATGGACTAGCATAAACCATGCGGGGATCGTAGCTGTCGAGGGGGCTGTCACGAATGATATCTTGGTAATGAGCAGAATAAGTGAGAGAATATTGAGAACCTTGATTACGAGCTCGGTATGTCGATAGCCATTTCGTCGAAGTGTAGCTGAAAATAATGTTGTCGAGACGTTATATTGCGGAACAAGGTGCCGTATAGCTTCAGATCGCGCAGAGTCGAGTGGTGAGCTCGGTGTACGAGTTTGAGCCTCTGAGGGTATCTTGACAGGGGAACGTGACAACTCTAAGATGTCTGCAACGCGGTCCGTGATGTTAACGCTATTTCGTACAGGGCTCCCACTAGGATGTGAGGTACCGTCGTCTTGTCGATCCAGTGAGTCAGACAATACCGGATCATGGCCATTGGTAATGCTTGTGGGTTTCGCAGCACCAGTGGCATCATGAGAACCCATCCTTAACGAAGACATAGTAAATGGGCCTCGTCTCCATTCGTCATAACAACTGGCACTGGTAGACTCAAGTACGCGACATTGTTCCCGTAACAGGGAAACAGCTGCGAGAGAAATTCGCACACGAGTCCAGAAGCCAAGGCAGGCATATTCCGGTTGTTGCCTTCCTTTAATGGCCTCCAAGACACCGTCGCAAAAGGTGGCAAGAAGAAACACCGCCTCCACAATGCAGGCAATTGGGTTCAGCCGCCAGAAGAAAAATAGGACGCGGCCAACTGAACCACTTGGTCTGGCGAAAAGAAAGCTCCCAATGGGTTGAATCAGGAGGCAGATGCTCAACGTCAAGAACAACCCAAAAACGTTCGCCCGAGTGAAAGTGTTACTAGAGTCAGCCACTGCATCTGGCATCCCCTCACCCCGACGATCAGAGAAGGGGTTTTCTAATAGAGGTATTGTGGGTATGAGTGCGTGTTGAAGAGAGAACATCTTGTCGCAGTGAAGACGGGATTCGGTAACACGGATGAAGAATCATGTGTATCGAAACGTACTTGTAATTATGAAAAGCAAGAGCGGCACTAACAAGATTGCTCTTCTACGGCGACTTCATCATCCTTGTTTCGTGGGCTTCAGTATGGCAGAAATAGTCTGCTTTGCACGAAGCCTTTGACGCTACATGCCATTGTATAGAAAGAGAGTCAGTGACATTACGGGTGGAAAGACAATAAATTGACCAGTAGTGTGATGAAAACGATGTTAATGACGACATTCCGGTGTAGCAGCGACCAGCGTTGCATTGAAAAGCCACTTGTGAGTGATAAAAAGTTGTTTTTCTCGTCATCAGTGTGGCGCTTTAGAACAGGAATTCAAAGTCAGCAAAGCCACCCGCACCATTGTCAGCGGTTACTTTTCGAATTTCTAAATGGGATCTCTGTTCCTAGGAGAAGCACTCTCCAACGGGTCGCCCAGCACCTGCACGCAAGCCTCAACATCGTTGTCACATCAGCCTCAAGGGATTGTGGTTGAGTATACCTGCATCTTAGATCCAATAGGAGAGCTGCAGACATCTCTAGCGTTGTTTTATGATCCTGAAGATAGTTCAATTGAACTTCTCAAGCTTCACCTTCTCCATAGTGGGTGGTTAAAGGCATAATGTTCCATTCAATTTTTAACAGGGTTCTCTTTTTGAAGACACATATGATTTAATCGATGCTTTGATTACTGTTTGTCTAAGCTATACGTATCTTAAGAATCATTCTCAATTTCGTAATTCATACCTCGTACGTACATACTCATCCACACGCAGTACCTTAGCACCTCTTTTAGCAACCCGATCAATTGATTGGCGCGAAAGTGACACTGTCGATGCGATCCAAAGCAGCGACGGTGGGGGTGTACAGAAATTCGAACTTAACCGTGACCGTAGCGTTCGTGGGCGTGTAATTAACGGTGTTCAGCGTAAAGGCGCCGGAGCCGTGGTCCCCCGCATCGATGGTGTAGTAGGGCACGTCGTTGAACATGACCCCGATGAACCCGGCATCGAGGTTGTCGAAGTAGGTCCAGAAGGTCAGCTGGTAGGGCACGTTGGGCTGCACACTCACCGGCGCGCTGATGATCCGCGCCGACACTCCCAACTCCGGGGTGCGTGCCGGTGGCGTGAATTGCACCTGGAATGAGTTGCTGCTTAGGTACCCCGGCGCACCGATGAAGTAAGACGCCGCAGGGTCGGGGACTTGCACTGTCCAGGGCGCCAGACCGCACTCAAAGCCCCCATTCGGAATGACATTGGGCTGGACCGGTGTTGAGCAAGTGCTGGTTGTTGGTGTGGGTGTCGGTGTCGGCGTGGTCGTGGTACTAGTCTTGATGGTAGTGGTGCACGCGGGGCCGCACGTACAAGCGGAGGCATATCGGTCCACAGTGGTGCCACAGGCGCTTACTGCTCGGCTGGGGTAAGGCAGTCCCGGACTCGCAGTTAGTTGTGCACAGAAAGCTGACGCGGTGGATAGGGCCAATGGTGATTCGCAAGGGAACATGGCACGGTAACAGCTTATCAAGAAAAGGAGTGTTAGCTTTTTGCTCTCGAGCTGGCATGAATTACACTTGATGTTGGCTTCACGGCGATAGCAGAAACCGGGGGGTTTGTATAACAACACGGTGGGCCGGGGCGGATGTACTTGTCATGATTACAGCCGGCGTTGGCCCCGAGAGTCAGGAATGCTGCTGCTGTGAGCAACTTCAGGCCAAAGCTGGGGGAGAGAAGAGCCATGATCGCGAATGTGTTGCTTCTGCTGACACTGGGCTATCGCTTTTATTTGATCTAGTAGTTGTGAGTAGAGAGCTTGGGATGTCTCAAAGATCATGGTCGTGCAATGTGAGATATCCCGTTTGGAAAGTCATCACGCTTTATACTCCCCAACAGGCTGGTGAGGCTCTCGAGATACATCAACGTACAGGCTCAGTGCCGAAGAAATAATATAACCGGAGTCAACGGCTGCTTAACGCTGGTTGTGACCGGGATTCCGATAGGCTCACGTCTGCCCATTTCCGCGGACTGGTTCAGCTGTGACAAAACTCATAATGGAAAAGTCGTTGGGGCTTGCCGCCATCAGCTGATGCCAGTCCTGATATTGATGTTTACGAGCTTTTAGGGCGCCGAGCTGAGGCCGAGCTGAGGTTCTGCGGGTACATAGGAAAGGCTTACTGTTTACACTTACAGCATACAGAGATAAGACGGGCTTGCTATTGCCCGAGTGGGTGGAATAAAATAGTGCCTTACACGCTCGACTCATCTTCTTGTTTGCTTATTTCACAGCAGAACAGCCCTTTCTCAACAGTTATAACTTAATGCTCCCGGTCCAAGCTTGCTTATACAGGAGGAGGGCGGTCCGTCCCGCGCTTTTTATATTGGAGGTTACTTTCCCAATCCGGCCACGCTTCTACCCTCTTTGGGCCCAGTGTGCACTGCCAGCCCAAACCTAACGCCTTTCATACCAAACACATCAACTTTGCTTACACGAATTTCAGTTCCACGCTCTCAACTATACTAGATCATTACCCTCTACATATGTAAATGCTCAAGGCACCAAATAGTACTCTCGAGATGAGGCAGTTAATATGAATGGCACTAACGGCTAATAGGCCGTTACCTTCAAGCCGATGCTCAACATACTCTACACCGCTAGTTATTTGTCGATATATTCTTTGCATTGCTCGCCAAACGGTGTCAGGTATTTAGTAGGAGGCCTGAAAGCGAATATTCCGATAATCAGAAGCAACAAGTTTGGATGAAGTCTTGAAAGCACCGACGCTGTGGGTTAATTACATGATCTCCGAATTTGGTGAAATGGTGTAAGTGTTTTTTGCTAAAGCTACAGATGCCTCCTCTAATCAACCTATATAAACACACTTTCTCTACGTATTATTTCAAGACAGTCGCAGTTCGAGAAGTACATCTATCCGCTATATAGAGAATATCTAAATTCGCCTATGCAAGCCAATGCTGGCATACCAAAGCTACACCCAACCTTTTTGTCTCGTGCGGAACCGTATAAGAGCCGCCCTAGTATACGTCAGGAATCACAATTCGTCTACTAGGCACGTGCGTTGTCCGTCATATTGATGGGCCTAGAACTATAGAATGAACTTTCAATGAGCTTAATGGCTAGCTGCGCGTCTCTGATGGCAAAACCAGGCACGAGTTATGGAAGGCAGGGTAAGTGAGTAAAATCTCTTTGGAATTAGGGACAAGTTGCAAAAAGTCTCCTTTAATCCCAAATCTGCCGTGCTGGCGTTGAACGGAATGGAAATATGGTATTACATAATAGTCCACAGGAAGCGAGCTATCTCCAGCTTGGGGGTATTGAGCTCACTGAAGCCCTCGAACTTTTAACCTCTGTGAAGCACAAGTCAATTGTGAGGTGAAACCATGTGACGGTGTTTCGTACCTCATCTGATTTACATGTCGTTACACCGCAGACACCTAGAACGTCGCCCAGGCGGCGGCATTTAAAGCCCCGCCGTTGCCCATGTGTAAGCTCCTGAAATAGCATATTACGGACTTTGCTCGGGGAATGTTTAATGGCAGTACATTTCCATAACGGTAATCGAGGTTTACTTTACCATTATGTAAGTTTTACGGTGCACATATGTCTGGTGTATGGCTTTACGGTCACACGAGCAATCAGGTTGGAGCAAAACACTAATGCCCGGCCTCCTAGGCCGCTTCACGATGCCGAAACGGTCGTGCACGTGAGGTGAGCGTGTACCAGAAAGACATACCGACTTGCCGAATGTGGAAGCGCTGCTTGGCCCGCTCCAGACTAATATGTATCATGGCATCTCTCGGCGTAAGGGGCTCGTAGATCGACTCCGCACTCCGGTAATCCGGCTGGATGGAATCCAGTCGGCTAGCTAACCATGCCGGGGGATGTGGCGGTAGCTACCGAACAGTCGGTGAAGAATCTTCAAGGCCTGCAAGACATTGTCGTGATCAGCTAAAGTGGTTTGAGTCATCATTGATGGTGTTGACACTGGTAGTTATCGGTGTTGAGGAACGCCTTGGAGGTTTCGGTCATTTGTTACCATTAAGGGGAACCAATAATAACGGAAACCACAATCTATTTTCAAGTTTAGCACCGCCATGTGTGCATGTACCTTATAAGCGAGGCGGTCAACTCGATTTGCACTTCGCCGGCACTTCGCTGCGACACCGGGAAATCTCCTGACAAGTCGAATTGGTGAGAAAATTGAGTTGAATTCCATTGCCATTGGGCTAGCCACGCGTTCATCTTGGGTTTCTGTCAGGTTCAGTGGGGATCATTTTCATCGTCGTATTAGTGTGTGGGGGGTTGGGATTGATATCCACTACCGTTGTAGTACTCCGTACGGATGATATTCTCGATGTCCATGTCTGTCCCTGTTCAAGGGTGAATGGCTGGTTTAATTTACCTTGGCCGTAATACGAAATAGCATGGGCAAGATAGAGAGTCCACCAACTGTAGTAATAGCACTCATAGCATTGAAATCAAACCTGTTACCTCCTATCTGTGTACTTACTGATAGACCCACCATTGGTGCACGGTAGAGGGCCACGAGGTTGAACTTCAGGTAGTATTGTGTCGAAGTAGTCCGATACAGGCGCAATCGCTCACAAATAACTGCAAAGAATATGATGATGGTAATGGTTGGCCGAGTTTCGGACACAAAGTAGGCATTTGCGTTGCGGCAATTCGTTGACATCTGAGATAAAGGAGATGAACTGAATAATCAGCTGCCATAATCCGCAGGTCTAACTAGCTTAAGTAGGTAAGTATAACCGTTATGGCACACATTTCTGAAGCAGGTTGCCTGCGCCGCTTGGGCAAGTAGGGTTAGCTAGTATATCCTTCAGTGGTCCACTGGCAAGTGTTATCTGATACCGGTACATCCTTAGCGTCAAAGCAGAACATGCAGAAGTACCTGTAAATAGCTAGGTATACTATTGCGATAACACCAAAAGCATGGTAGTGGATAAATACAGTACCTTGCTGGAGATCAATCTGGAGGGGCTTCGAGACCAGCACTTAGATAAAGCAGCACAAATGGGGAATTGGGGGAGTGATTTCGTCATTGTCATGATTGAGCAGCATCTCCCTTCCGAAGTTTCTGCGTTCGCTTCCGAGACTGTGCTTATCGAAATACTATACTGCATTACCGACATGTCTGAAATTACTGACCATTGATTGACTAATAATTGGATTTGTGTCCGTTGAGTATTCTTGATTGGCAGGCCTACAAGCGGCCTACAGGTATGTGGCTACACTGTGGCGCCGCTCTTTAGTCTATTGTCCGCACATATGTACCGCAGTAGGTAGCACGACATACTGCGTGCGTTGGTACTGCGAGATAAATCAGAACCATTCATTTCAACCAAACCATCTCAAGGCCGGATCCAACTAATCGAACTAGGACTCCACACCCACAGCCTACCATCCCCACCGCCATCAAGAGATCGCACCAGCGCACAGCAGTGCAATTACGTTGGCAGCCGGTTGTGTTAGTTTAATCGCTGGCACGGGGGTAGGCAGTCCTTGGCTACCTGATGGTCTTCCATCATGAAGGCTCGGACACCCAGCTACGCCGGTTTATTGAGTCTAGATCGTGACAGCTCTCAGCCTCTTTGTAGTATCCTGGTCTTCGCCTTACCAGACTACCTAGACCGCTGTTATTAGAAGCCCGGTGTCCTTTAATATTGACTGGCCGGCTGGTTGCTCCTTTTTTTATTTTATTCTTTTTTTTTTGCTATCCGGCTCCTTTTTGTTCCAGTCGTATCTACTGCCCCCGCCGTAGCTGTAGGTATATTCATTCATATGTAAGCACAGTACGGTACGAGTCTCGTTGCTGTCTCGCGTCGTGGTCGATCGACGACTGGCGAACAGCAATGATGGTAGCAGATACCGATGAGCCAATGCCGGATGCACCGCAGCCAGCACCTGCACCGCAAGTAGCGAAGCCGAAGCGTCGATTTGTCCCCCAGCTTGTTGAGCAGACCATCAAGTCTTCTTCCAATAGAAAACAGCAACAATCCGCCGCCAACTCCGGCCACCACCAACACCACGGCGGCAACAACAGTGGCAGCACTAATGCCTCATCGGCCTTAAGCCCCCTCCAAGAGACCACAGGAACGGCTCCGGAACTGATCCGGACGACCAGAGATGCCTCCGTACAAGTCAACGACGCGGACATGCCAGACGCCCCCGGCCAACCACCTACGAAACCTATTCGACGCTTTGCCCCTGTCCCAATTGAAACCACTTTTGATTCGTACAGAGTTGCGGAGAGAAACCCTCATGGTCCTGCCGCCGAACCTACTCCCGACCCCTCACCCACGATGTCACTGTCGTCTACATTCTCTTCAAAAGCCCCAACAGCTTTAGAACCAACGCAGGCGACAGAGAAAGAGGCGAAACCCAAGAGGCGATTTGCCCCTCAATTGATAGAAACAACGAGGAGAGCAAGGCGGGCAGGTCAAGAAGGTCCGGCTACGAAACCGACCGACAAGACTGATATCACTCCGGGCACCAATCACATCTACGCCCCGAAGCCGAAGCGGAAACCAGGAGCACCTCGGTCCAGCAACAGCGCGGGTCTGACACATGCAGCAGAAGAGGGCGATGACGAGGGTTCACCTCGCTTTCTCACAACCCGTCGCCAGCGCTCCATGAAATCACACCCGAACACCCGAAGAAGCACACGCAATAATTCCTACCATCCCGAACTCGACACTATATTGTCATCTGAATCGGGCAACTCCTCGGAAGAGAATAATGAGGTGACAGCTCCCGCGCTTAATTTAGGCGCCCCGGCTCTGTCCGATACGCACAGCGACCATGGCGGCACTTGGAGTACTAGAAGCTATGGTTTGCGCAACCGCAGAGAGTCGTGCGACGAGGAATTCTCGGGCTATTTACTTGCCGTGGCGGCCCGACAGGCGCACAGGCAGATGGAGTTCGAACAGGCTCTGTCTGCATTCCCCAATGGAATGCCACCCCAGGGTGTTGAACACTTTTTCGTTAGAGACAATTCGGAGGATGATCTCCAAGTGGGGGATGAGCCGCCGTTACGCCACGGCCCATCTCAATTGCTCCGACGCAAGTCAACTGATCCGGGATGGGCCGTCAAAGAGATGCGTGCACATGCGGAAAAGCTGGCACAGAAACGTCTTGACAGCCACATGAGCCTTGACGACCATTCGGACCAGTCTGAGATAGCACCTCCGCCTGAAGATCCGCTTTGGGCGAAAATAGCGAGTCGTGAGTCGCGTGACTCAGATATGGTGAACTCTAGGAGTCCTTTCCTATCTGCACACTCGCCTGCGATGCTGGCCAGGACGTCGCCGGCCCAGGACAAGCCCTTCACACCTCCACCGTCGGGCGGTCTTCGCGCGAGTCCTTTCGGTATACCCTTTGCCTTCCGCACTAGCGAGCCCGAGGATCGCGAGCTGCGTAAGATGCGCAAGGCTGCCTCGCCACCCATGCTGGGCGGAGATCTCATCTTCCGCATGTGTCCCAGCCCGCAGCACACTCGCATGGAGCCAAATCAACCTTACTCGCACTTTGAACGACCAGAAGAAAGGCAACGAGATACGTCCGGCGCTACTGGCCTCTGGCGCGGGTATTGTTCGTCCAAGACCAACAAGCAGGATCTACCGATCCTGCAACCACCGCCTTTACTACATACACCTGGTGAATGCACCCCCGTTGAGCCTTATGCCTCCAGCTTTTCAGCTTCCACGAATTTAAGTGGCGCACAGTCCCCTCCGGCTGCATTGGGCAACAAGCGGCCGAGCTTGCACAAGCGGTTGCTTTCCGGGGTCGACGAGCGGCTTAAGCGGGAAATGGAACGAAAAGAACGCGAGGAAGCGCTTTTGGCCGAATTTGACGACGCTTTTGTCACGCAGGTGTATAACTATATTAGCTTGGGCTATGCGGCCACGGCGCGTGCCTTCGACGATGAACTTAGTAAGATTAGTGGTATCTGTGTAGAAGAGCTGCGCAAGGACGATAATGTTGAGGTTGGAAGGGGATATATGCTGCAAATGGAAATGCGCCTTAACCCGGGGAGTATCGATAGCAGCGGAACTGAGTCTAGCGGAGATGAGAGAATGTACTCTCCTCACGACGACGAGAAGAGGTCCCGTCATAAGCCTCCTCGTTGGAAGGCCCTTAAACTCTATATTCACGAATGGGCACGCCAGCACCCGGCCTTAAACGGCGGTGAAGACTCGAGCTATCTCGCCTGGGGCGTTAGGGCACGGAGAGGTAGCTGGGCAATATAGCATACTTGAAATTTAGCGTTGGCAACGTTGGCATCATCGGTATTAGGTCGATAGGGTGTTTGATGATGCATAACTAACAAAAAGGGAGACCCTGAACCGTCAAACATAGAAGGTGGGATGGATATCTAGTTGGTCCCGGTCACATAGAGGTAAAAAAAAAAAAAAATCAGCATCGGCGAAGCAGCGTTCTATCGACACTAGCTGGGCCTATTCATATTCTCATGGCATGGCAAGCATTAGCTTCTGTTTTCATGGATTGCGATACAAACCAGCATCTAGCTGTAGTTCACTATTACATCTTGTGAGGGTTTAACTCGGTTTCATCAGCTGGCCGACTTGCTTCGCCTTAACGTCGGCGTTGCAACATATACATGCCTATTACTAGAAGGTCAAAATGGCCATACAGTAGAGCAATATTTATATATGGCTTTTTAATAGTATGCGTTTAAAATTCTATAAATCCCTAATGTGATTATTGTTTATAATACCACTGATGTTGGTCGATTAGTCTGGGTGAGTAGGTACATAAGTCAGATAAGGAAATGAGTCTCGAACATATGTTGTCGAGCTTGTCCGGTAGAATGGGAAATCCTCGCATCATAATATACCTGTTTGATATGAAGCAGCTACGCGTCTCCTGAGACCCTTGGCTAATACCCGGAGGATAAAGATGTCTTACCACGTAACTGATCGAGGGCTCTAACATAAAGGATACATCCGTACCTTGTATGTCATATAAGAGGATTTGCAATTATGCTATTTACCCCATATAGTGCCCTATTGGCTATTGTACTAGTTTGGATCTGTAGATGACGTTCCGCTCCCGGATCTCCCGGACGGCCCTGATAATCGGTCAGGGAGAGTTGTCAAGGAGATTAAGGTTGTAAATTGTACACTCTATCTAGTACTGCTTATAACAACGTTAAGGTTCCAATAGATATAAGTATACAGAGTGCTAGTAAGGTATCTTTGGTGAGTATCGCCGACAAATTTAATCATCAGATAAGAACCATTGGGGGTTGGGGGTTGGGGTTGGGATTGGGGTGAATCTCCAACATTGTGATCCATCAAGACCCCCCGCGAGCCCCGCGTAGGTGGCTCGTCATTTATCAACCACCTTCCCCAACCGCGGTGCCGCAGCCATGCAGAGAATCGCCATCACCCCGGGGCTCATCGCGAACGACTGTCGTCCAATAAATCCCGGCTCTCGGCAAGCACAGGGATCTGCTCGCCTGGTTCTCGGAATGGTATGGCAAGCACGCAAATACCAGAGTGTCGTATCCGAGTGCCGGCTCGCACGGACTGGGTCTGATCCTTGCATCTTGTATACTCACCGTATCGCTCCGATGCTACTACATGTATGCTTTGACCCTCGTAGGCGATGGCCAAGATCCTCGCTTTCCAGAAGAGGAGGGAAATGCACGCCTCGATGCATGCAACTGCGGGGAAGCAGACGTAAACCAGGAAGATAAACTCTGTGCGTCAAAAGGTGACGACGTGAATGGGATGATTTACCCAAACTAAAAATGAGAAATAATATAAGTACCCGGTATGCCAGCAGTTAGCGTAGAAAGCGCTTGTCAACCTAACTTGTTGGGCCTCGAGAAAACTGCTGACACTTTTCCCTAAGTTTCAATCGCCTGTAGTTGCTCTGCACAAGTACTAGGGAGGTTCAAACAGCGGTGAACAGATGCCATCATCGACAGCGAGTTTTCTGCAGGCCATTGGCCTCGCAGCGGGAATCCTAGCTCCTGTCGCCGTGGCCCAATTCCCACCGTCGCCAGAGGGTGTCACGGTACTAGAGTCGAAATTCGGGAACGGCGTGACAATTAGCTACAAGGAGGTATGGACAATGTCTAGTCAAGGCAGCATATTTAATTGCAATTGTTTGAGGAATACTGACATGAAAGACAGCCTGGTATCTGCGAGACGACAGAAGGTGTCAAGTCATACGCTGGCTACATTAACCTTCCTCCAGGCTCTCTCGAAGACTTGGGCGAGCAGCAGGACTACCCGATCAACACATTCTTCTGGTTCTTCGAGGCTCGCAAGGACCCCGCCAATGCGCCACTGTCGATATGGTTGAACGGCGGGCCTGGAAGCTCGTCCCTACTCGGCTTGTTTGCAGAAAACGGACCTTGCTACATCAATCCGGACTCGAACTCAACAAGCCTAAGCCAATGGTCTTGGAATAATGAGGGTGAGTCCTAGGGGCATAGAAACGGTCCATTGATATCACTTTTCATTGCGATACTGACCTTGGACAGTCAATATGTTGTATATCGAGCAGCCAGTGCAAGTTGGCTTTTCATACGACACATTGAAGAACTACACTTATGACCTGGTATCAGGCGACACGAACACCCTCGAGTCTTCAGACACCATCCCCGAGCAGAACACAACCCTGCTCGTAGGCACGTATCCGAGTCATAATCGAAGCAGCACAGCGCAAGGTAGCCGCAATGCCGCCATCGCTATGTGGCATTTCGCGCAGACGTGGTTCCAGGAGTTTCCGGCTTACCATCCAAACGACTCACGGATCAGTCTTGCGACTGAGTCCTACGGTGGTCGGTACGGCCCTGCGTTCTTTTCATTCTTTGAAGAGCAGAACCAGAAGATACAGAACGGTTCGTGGAATGGGACCAATGGTGAAAACTACGTTCTCAACCTTGATACTCTTGTGTTGATCAATGCGTGCGTTGACCGCCAAATCATGTATCCGTACCACCCACACATAGCCTACAACAACACTTACGGCATACAAGCTGTCAACGAGTCCATTTACTTAAGCATGGTGGACGCCTGGGAGCGCGAGGGCGGCTGTCGAGACCAGCTCGCCAAGTGTGTCGAGGTAGCGAGTCTCTATGACCCAGATGCCATAGGTATCAACGCTACCGTCAACAAGGTGTGCATGGCTGCCGAGACGTTCTGCTCCACAAAGGTCCGCGGCCCGTACCTCCAATACTCGGGCCGCAATTACTACGACTACGCCACGGAAGACCCGGATCCGTTCCCACCAGCCTTCTACTACCTCTACCTCAACCAGCCACACGTGCAGGCCGCGCTCGGGGTACCCCTGAACTTCACGTCTTCATCTAGTACCGTCTCCAGCGCTTTCCAGAGCATCGGGGATTACCCGCGGCCGGGCTGGGTCGGGGAGCTCGCGTACCTGCTCGAGAACGGCATCAAGGTGCACATGATGTACGGCGACCGGGACTACGCCTGCAACTGGCTGGGCGGCGAGGCGGTGAGCCTGGCGATCAACTACACGGACACGGACAAGTTCCACGCGGCGGGGTACACGGACATCGTGGTCAACGACACGTACGTGGGCGGGCAGGTGCGGCAGCACGGCAACCTGTCGTTCTCGCGCGTCTACGAGGCCGGCCACGAGATCCCCTCGTACCAGCCCGAGACGGCGTACCAGATGTTCAACCGCGCGCTGTTCAACCGCGACATCGCCACCGGCACGGTCGACACCGCCGCCAACCCGGACTACGCCACCAACGGCACCGCCGACACCTGGGCTATCAAGAACGAGGACCCCGCTGACCCTGTCCATTACTGCTACCTGTACGACATCGAGGACACGTGCACGGACGAGCAGACGGAGAGCATAAAGAATGGGACGGCGGTTATCGTGAACGGTATCCTCAAGGATGCGAACTCGACGCGCCTCTTCCCGGAGGTCTTCAATAGCACAGATAGTGGTAGTAGTAGTAGTAGCACACAGTCGCCGACGCCGACCTCGAGTGAGTCCGGATCGGGCACGTCCCCGACGGCGTCGGGATCCAGTCCAACACCGACGGAGAGCGGTTCGGGGGCTAGCTTCTTAGTCGGTGTTGATGCGCAGAGTGTTGGCTTCTGGACTACCTTGGTTGTGCTTGGGAACGCTTTGCTCACCTAGAGAGACCAAACAAGTTTCTAGTAGAGCAGATGATAGCACAGCCCTCCGGCTATTCATAATTATAGTAATATGAACGAGCATTTTGAGTATTTGGCCAGTACTGAGAGAGCCCCACAGGCCGAACCTTTCGCGATTGTTGGTCACTGAGGGCTATGTTTCTGGATATGTATATTTGCACTACTTTTATTATGAAGATAGTGCTGTACTGCTTATGGATGGAAATATATTATGTCGGAAATGGTAAGCTAGCATTATGGCGATTGTTGAGCGACCTTAGACACTCTTCCCCAGTATCTATCTTAAAAGGTGTCTACACGCAATTTGTGTTTCGAGAATAGGCCGATCATATAACCTGTTTTCTGTAATTTCAAGGTAGTTTGTTGCATCCAGCCACGTCCTCGTATCAGTAATAAAGTGAAACAGCCTGTAGCCGTGGTATAGAAATCCTACAGCCTCTCAACCGCCTGCCTGCTCCGGAACTCATATAGGTCGCGGCATACGTAAGTTTGAATGAAACGACTTACTAGTCACGGAAGGGTGCGTGCAAGGTAGGCGTTTGTCTTTGACATTGCTAAGCACTTGATCAATAATAATCCTTGATGCTGACGAATTATGATACAACAAATACTTAGGTGGTGATTCGCGTAAGGTGAGAGAACTCAAATCGCTACGGCTTTCGAAAGCGAAGAGTAAATGCCCTTATATTTCTAGAGCACTGGTTGTTAGGACAAAAACTCTACTATGATACTATTCTCAACTATTATCGGTATGATCTGTAACGTCTACCGTGCAGGTCTAGGAGGGATCTATCATGCTTCAAAGACGCTCGTCTGTGCAGCATTGAAGAATGGCACTAATCTGAGGAGCTACATAAGCTCGTCCCGAAACTTGATCTAGCTGACCTAGCACAAGATATTTTTTGTCGAGACGTATCTGGGCACTTCACATTTCTACTGGCGATCACCGAGAGATGTGTCTTCTGCAGCTGGCCTGAGCCATTGATTAGGCGTCAGAAATACGAGAAATTTTTCTCGAATAAAGAATCTAAGATAATACGTCTTGCCTATGGCCACGCGGTCATGTGGCTCCGCAGCGGTGCGCACACACACACACACATATGTATATATATATATATATATATATAGAGAGAGAGAGAGAGAGAGAGAGAGAGAGAGAGAGAGAAGATAACAAATACACCCACGCTTACATGTTTCAATACGATTGTATGCTCGCCGCGCCTTTGACAACTAGCTATGAACTAACAAGCTTCTAATCAGCGATAAAGTGATGAATATTGATAGGAGTCCTTCTATGGGGAATGAAAGCACGTAGTGCATTTCCCGTATCTTTTTCAAGATAAGGATGGCCCTTGGGATGGGTCTCACGGCATACTGCTCCATTACGCTTGACGGTGAGCCCGAGTCGATATTGAATCATAACAAAGATGCTTGGCTGTTTTAAATATACGCTTGAGTATAGAGGAATGGTGCCAGTACACCCAACAACTCTACCTCCGATGACAGGCAAGGACGTATTTGCTTTGAGTAGTACAACAAATATACTTTCTGAGGCCAACATATACGCGTACTCCCTATCCTGCCCATATTACCTTGACTACCACTATTAACTAAGATGTAAATAAAATACAGCTATTACAGTGAATAGGAAATTTATCTACCTTAGTTATCACGGCTCCAAGGCCTATATACTATACGATACTAGTATATTATTAACAGGATCATAAGTGTCATTATATTAAATGTGTATGTTTTGTCCTTTCTTTTGACTTTTTTATCTTGGAGTTAATTATAAATGGTAAATTATTTCAGAGTATCACCTCTTTCTAAAGGTATTCTGGCCGTAGCACTCATTAAATGTCACAGAATATATACCGTTAGTGGCAGCCGTGCATTAACGGCGTCGTTTTTGCGACATTAAATGATCGTCTCGCCCACTTATGGGCATAGATGAATCCATTCCTCGCTATACTGTCGTATCATCCACATATTCCTTCCGTAGAGTTTTTACAAATCATCCAAGCTGCTGAAATTGCGAGGTGTTGTCGATGAATATTATTAGTTGGCTGCACTGTCTC
The DNA here is from genome assembly GCA_025201745.1 of Xylariaceae sp. FL1651. Lineage (NCBI taxonomy): Eukaryota > Fungi > Ascomycota > Sordariomycetes > Xylariales > Xylariaceae > Xylariaceae sp. FL1651. Next base: position 414,569 of record MU624239.1, on the reverse strand, counting down.
ACAATGAAGCTCGGGAACGCTTTGGCTGAAGCGATCGTCCAGGAAACTTAAGTGTGCTGGTCTGACCCCACAACTCGGTGGATAGCTCGACTGGAAATTTCTGATTTGCTTCTATTTCGAAGTTAAAGGCGGCTTCTTCACTGGGCTCTTGCGGGGATTTCTTTGCCACGGGCGGTTTTAGTGGTTCTTGTGGAGGCACAGGCGTAGCATGATACGTGTAACTTGTATTTTCAGTTGCCTGGGAGGAGCTTGTTTTTCCTTTCTCATCAATATCGGCTTGACGTAGAGCGTGAAGTATTCTTTCAATTTGCGTGGCATTGTTATATCTGTGTGTGTCAATGCATGCCATGACAAATAGCACAAATCTAACGGCGCTATTGAAACGTGTCAGTATATCTTCGCATTGTAGATAGATGCGCATCGCGTCTTACCTGAATGCTGCTGTAAACGAGATGAGCGATATATCAAGGGACGCCAGAATCTTAGGGGGAATATGCTTGAAGTAAATATCTGAGTTATCGGCCAAGGAGAAGCGCAGGAAGCTTAGGGCCACTACATATCCGCCCAGGAGAAATAGTTCTGCGCCAACGTGCCAGCCCGAAGATATCCCAGGGTTTCGTTTCCGCATGAAAGCACATATTAACTCGGTAGAGTCTAGGATAATGCTGTAGAGTGCCTGCTCGAAATTGTAAGCTGACTTGTACTTGACTGTTGTAGGTGCAAACGCTGAGCAATATGTTGTGTTGTTGTAGGCCGGCTGGATAGCAGTCTAGCCTACTAAAGTAACAAAACAACGACGCAAGGAGGTTGAAACTGACAATAGGTAGGCAGAAATACCAGCCAGGTGTAGCGAAGTGGTAGAATTGAGGGGTCGCTTTCACCCAAATGGCCGTCCTAACCCCTTCATCAGCGGATAAGCCGATTAGAACAACACTGATTACGAAGCTAGTGCATCGCAAGGTGAGTTTCGCAATATTCCAGCTGCCCTGATGATGCGATTTGATATACTGAATTACTGCCATTGAGCAACTGAAGAACGCCGACCAATGTCCAAGTGCAAACAAGACGACACGAAGCAAGATTGTATGGGTGCCTGTGGCGATATGCGCCAGAAGGCGGCGGTTGGCATCAATGTGTGGTGCGATGGGAAAAGGTAGCCAGATTGGGTGCCCAGCGTCTAAATTTTCTAGATATTTTTTGTTTTCAGGCGTAAAGTAAAAGAGGAAAGGGATGCAACGCCCTACGCGGAGTTAAATAGCAAGAGGTCAGTGCAGATGCTACAGTACCCTCGAGTACCTAATTATGGGAAGTGTGGTACTGTCCATGAGAGAGATTGGCACTTGGCGAGGCATAATCATGGAATCGGGTCTCATCCTGCGGTAGGGCGGTGGCGCAGTTCTCATATGTATCAAACACATATTATCAGCACCACCAACTCTTAATGCCAATATCTAGTCCTTTTCGGGGCTTATTAAAGATCTTGTTATTCTAATTGGACTTTATGTCGATCTTCTTCCTCGTCCTGCTGCGCCTGTTCATCAACCGAAACAGACCAATGGAGTGAGAGTCGTTGCCCACAGTTACGGTCGGGGTCAAAGGACGAGAAGTACATTCGACACGCATATACATAAAAAGAGCCTAAGAAGGGCAATGGATTGACGTGGTTATAGGTCACTACCGAAGAAGATGAGAACTAAAAAACGAAACAAGCTGCAACAAGAGTTTGACAGCTCATGCGACAAATTGCGGAACCTCTTAATTAGCGGCTACCAAACTACTATGGAGTGCTGTAAATGCCTCTAACCTGCCAAGGGGATCAGATTCAGGCCAACTGTCTACATCCTCACATATAAGGTACTTGGTTAAGAGAAAGCCATGCATAGCTTATATGTAGTAACTCTAAGAGCCAATAAAATGCTAACCTTGGATCCCTCAGGATTGTATTTCCTCATGTTGGATTGCAACGAGGCCAAAGGCTGCACGGTTTCACTGCGCGCTGAAGAAAGTACCGTACCTAGAGTACTTGCTCATATGTGTAGGGGCGACGATGTGCACTAAATGCTCGCTTCTGACTACCTGCATTAACGACCCTGACATGCCTATCTATCTACCTAAGTCCGACATCTTTAGCGCACTGCTGTACCTCGCATATTAGCATCCCGCCCGGCTCGCTGGGACAGGTGTTGGCGCCCGCAACATTCTCTACTTCAACGCGCTTGTAAAGGAGTTTCCCATATTCAATGGCAGACGTAGATCCTCAGCTACAGTTGTTTCGACGGCAGTACCTGCAGCTCTTCCAGCTGGACTTCTTGGCCTGGCCGCACCCGCAGCTTTTGCGACGCGGCGATGTACAGGCCTGGCTATTCAAATACATGTTCGACGAGAGCCGCAACGCCCAACTGCCGTCTGAGAGATACCAGCTTCACGTGCTACGGCTGCTTGTAGCTCGAATTGAGAAAGCTATACAGGATCCAGACGAAGATGTAATCTGCGAGTATCTTCCATGTTTGCCAATTAATACGCTCACATCGGTGCCTAGGAAATCTCAGACGATCTTGTGAACCGCCTCGCGGCCCTTATGACACATGGCGTACCATCTGAACTTGATACTATGAAGCACCCAGCTTATGTGACTTTCACTTGTCTCCCCGAAAGCCACCACGAAGAAGATTTGGTTGGTAATGACGGCGGTTCTGAAGAGCCTACCATTACGCTGTTAGAGAGGCGAAACCTGATTTCTGGTTCCCGCACGACCGGCTTCCGGACGTGGGAGGCGGCCCTACATCTTGGTTCTTACCTACTTACCGACGCGGGGCGAAGTCTGATTCGTGGTAAGACTGTCCTCGAACTTGGCGGTGGCACAGGTTTCCTTGCCATTTTGTGCGCAAAGCACCTGGGTGCGCGACACGTAACAACCACAGACGGCGACGAAAGCGTTCTCGACGGTCTAAAGGAAAACCTCGCTCTTAATGGCCTTGACGATGAGCGATTAGTGACAACAAGGAAGCTTTGGTGGGGTGAAGAGCTCAAAGGGACTTGGGTTGAGCAGGAGTGTGAAGCCGAGCCATATGATGTTGTAGTCGGAACGGATATCGTTAGTATCGAACCTCATCCATAAGTAATATGGTGGCCAAGGAGCTGTGAAGAATTGCTACTAAATCGTCCTGCAGACCTACGACCCAGTAGCCATTGTAGTTCTCGTTCAGACACTTCAGTACCTCTTTCAGATGAAGCCTGGTCTACTAGCTATTATTGCGTGTGCTATCCGGAACGCCGATACGTTCAAGACACTCCAGGATGAATGCGGTACGTGGATATTCTAGTTCAAAGATTGAAGCACACATTTGCTAATCAACAACTGGTTATATCCCCAGCCCGCCGTCATTTCGCGGTCGAGGAGATAACATTCGCCGCCAAACCAATGCGCGAACAGAAAGCTCTATTCTACGGAGCCGCTGTACCATTTGTGATATGGAGGATCACAGGAGGCAGCTAAGCCCTTTCTAAGAACACACAATCTCACGCCTTCCTGCTCCAAAAAACTTATGGCTTACTATATGCGTAATAGTCAGTACTATAGTCTTGTCGACGCCTCATCGCCGGCAACAACGAAGTCTACTTGCCGTGATCTTTAGCAGCTTGATGTAAAGAACTCGTGTACATGCCGCATGCCAGTGCCAAAGATATCCGTAGCCACAGTCCTTCTTACTAGAAGAGTACCTCCTCGAATAATAATTACATGGTTACTATGTATCTGACTCAAACGGTCAACATCTACGCAATAACTCTGCTATCTCTATCCATGCTTTCTGGTGTATAGTAATGACGCCAATCCACGAAATATAAAGAATCCCGTAATTATCCCAGTCTTTCTCTTCTGCTGATTACTTTTTATATGAGCAGATACAATCCTTGGGAGCTATCGAGGCTGCAATAGTGAGAGCCGTGTAGGGACTGGAGGGTTGAGCCACGGAGTTGATAAAGCTTTCATATTAAAACATACAAGCCGTCTAATACAATACACCACCGTCTTCCCTTGCTTTACGCAATATGACTAAGAACAGATATAGATCCTGCTTAGGGCATCTCTATTGCAGGTCTGCTGAAGCTGAAATCGTGTTGCATTAAGTATAGCCATGAAGTGCCATAAACACCTAGTTACACATGTGGAAATGCTATAGCTATGAAATAGTCACATATCCTAAACGGAGCTTCTCATTGCGGCTTTGGGGAGTTGCTTGCTCATAAGTTTCAAGCTATTAACCTCCCCCCACATTCATGGACTTAACTTTGCGCGTACAAAAAGGAAGGCTCCACCGACCTCACTAGAATTCATAGAGTATCTAGAGAAATAGCTAACTATTGACTAAGATCGGTGCAACTTCATTCATTTCGGAAGAAGATAAGCCTAAAAAATGTAGGTAGTTATATAGACAATAGAGGCAGTGGCCATGATCCAGACTACGAAATATGTCTGTCGAAATTATATGGACAAGAGAAAATGTTCCCATGCGCGAGCTATGGAACTGCCTAAATATTTGATTTGATACTAAGACACCAAATAGCCCAGGAGAAATATTCAGAGTATGACGAAAATCGAGTCAGCACTGTTATAGACAGTACTATCGAACATCCTGGCGTCTCCATAGATTATAAAAAAAGTGCAGTTCCAGTAAATATAGAAAATTAAGTGCAAACGAGGGAAAGAGGATGAAATTACCAGTAACGCTATTGTACCATACGACGATGTCGATAATGCATGCAACAAGGCTGCTGAGCCCGCATTAAATTAGCAGCACGAGAGTGGTGAAAGGCCGTTGCTGTCAAGGACTCGCAACAGAAGGTAGCGTGTCGTCGCGAGCTCTTCATGAATGGACAAAGAAGGGCTGTGATACACTTGAAACCAAATTCAGAGAATGATGGCGGATAGCCCCATGAAGACAGGGCATGTTGTATTACCTACAAAGCGCACACGACCCACCCTGTACCGTGGCCAGCAATGGAAGTACGACTACAAGACCTACCAATAGACGAAGGTGCACCTACGCACGAGCCGAAAAGACTACGAATAGTCACTCACAGCCGTTCGATATACGGATCGCAATATCGCTCTAGCATAGAATGAGCAGGGGTATGATGAATAACTAACAAGTTATAGACAGTCATTCAGAACAGTGCGGAAAGACAATTAACCGAACCAACATGAATAAAGAAACCAACACAAATGAAGAGAATCAACATCAATAAATAAAACCAACATAGATCATAAAAGCTAATATGAGTGAATAGAACCAACACGAAGGCTAATAAAATGTTCGAATAATTAATGTCAACAGGCTGATTGCGGGTAGAGGAATGAGGATATCATCCAAAATTCCGCTTTATGACATCCAGAACCGCTACTCATAGTCACTCGAGTTGGTGCATGAACGATAAGAATGGTACCACAATGCCTCTCACAATGTGTACAAGAGCTTTTACTTGCCTATAAACAACTAGTGCCTCTTCTTTAGAGCTTGCTCTCCAGTACATCAACCACCCAGATACACCAAGCAAAACTATACAGAACACTAGCAAGGCGCAAGCTGAAACACAACTATACACCCTAGCAGCATACAGTAGCTTATTGCATTCACATACACAGCCTTCACGCTTACTTCTTTTTTTTTTTTTTTTTTTTTTTTTTAAAAAAAAAAAAATACAAGATGCCTGGACCCGGGAGATCTCTCCTCAGTGAGCAAATCGATGCCGAGAGGGAAAGGAAACGAAGGGAAGAAGCCGGCCGCCCTCGCGAGGAGATTGAGGCAGAGATTGAGGCAGATAAGAAATGGGAGGAAGAGCGAAAGGCACAAAGGGCAATAGAGGCCAAACAAGCCAGACTATACAAGGAGGAAGAGAGGCAGAAGGAACGAGAGGAAGAAGAAGCTAGAGCAGCCAGATTAACCAGAGTATCCCTCGAGCGAACCGAGGCCGAGAAGGAGGAGAAATATAAGAGAGACGTAGAACAATGGCGTGCCACGCAAGCCCGGATGGAAGAATCGAAGAAAGCGGCGGAACTAGCAGCCAGACCAGACTCCGAGAAGGGCGAGCTCAAGTCATGGGACCCCCTAGGCCTCAAGCCAGGTGACGTTGGGTATCATGGGCGTTTGGCTGAAATGTTCAGTTACCGTGATCCCATCCCGAAGGGCAAGGGTCAAGACATCTTGTCACCGCCATCAGTCAGTCACCGTAATCCCAACCCGAAGAACAGAGGTCGAGACATCTCGTCATCGCCATCGGAGGAGTCGTCATCCTCTTCATATAGTGATCCTAATCCAGAGGACAGAGGCAAAGGCATCCAACCCCATAGGCGTTAAGCCGAGTAGCCTTGGGTAGCGCGGCCGTTGGGCCGAGATATTCAGTTGCCGTGGTTGATTCTTTGGCAAAGTCATTCCGGAGCGGAACACTTCTGAGCTAGGAGAGTGAATAAGATATATTACCAAACCATTCTCGCTTTTTCATTTTTTTGTTTTTTCCTTCGTTTCTATCTCTACCGACGTGTGGTAGGCGAACGGATCAGGCAGTACTCTATCGGTATTGAGATTTATAACCTATAGGGAGTGTCTCGCGATGCCTGGTACGTCAACTCTTACGCGATATACATTGCCCGTTGATTCACCCGCCGCGATGGACGTGATGAACAGGGTTTTCATGTCTTTGCCTCCAAATACGGGACAGGAAGTCATCTTCGCGCCGGGGACCACACATATTCCCGTCACGTCCCCCTCGGGCGAGAACCTCACAAGTTTACCCTGCGAGTTCGCCGCGGCCCAGACATGGCCCTCGCTATCGACCGCCATGCCATCGGGCATCCCTCCGTTTTCCAGCTGCACGAATAACCGCCGGTTGCTCGCCGTGCCGCTCTCGACGTCGTAGTCGTACTGGTATATCCTGCCCTCCGGCGTGTCAGACACATACATTGTCTTGTCGTCGGGGGACCAGACCGGACCATTTATGACGGCTGCGGTTTCTTCCTGTTTGCCTTCCGACATATCCTGCACTTTTCCTTCCTTGAGGCACCAGAGCCGACCGATCTTGGACTCCTCGTCCAGCGCCATGGTACTGGCCCACCACCGGCCGCGCGCATCGATGCCTCCGTCGTTCATGCGCACTTTCCGGTCGAGGCCCGCGTCCGCCTCGTGACGCACATCGGCGATGCGCTCCACGGCGCCGCTGATGTGGTTGAGCAGCGCGAAGCCGACGCGTGTCTGCACGGCGAGGATATCCGTGCGCCCCCGAACGACATCCAGCCTCGTGACGGGCTCGTCGAGGTGCACCGTGTACCGCGCCACCCAGCCGCGGTCCGGCGGGACGCAGTGCACGCGGCAGTTCTCGATGTCGACGAAGAAGAAGGTGTCGTCTTCCCGGCGGTACAGGGGGCTTTCGCCCAGCCCTGCCCCCGAGGGTAGCCATTCTTCTGCCGTGTATTCCTTCATTGTCACATTTGGCGATGCCCACCTCAAATCCCAGATCGGCTTCTTACGGGTTGGTTGTAATCCCCGGGAGCACGTGTTTGGGTTTCCTCTCTCTCGGCCGCCGTGATATAGCGATGCGGTCCATGACGTCAAGTTTATGTCACGTCGGCTAGTTCTGACACAAAATCTTGGAAATGGCCTAAAAGAAGATTATAATCTTGGACTGGACGAGACGCAAGAGTGGCTAATGGGGCTCGTTGATATGAGAATAACTGGACATGTGTTGAGGTCGAGTTTTTGCCTTAGTGGTGGTGGTCTGGTTAGCTGATTATTTGATTTGTTGTGTGTACTATCTCCTTGCGTTTTGTAGTCGATGAATTCCACAAAAGGTAAACCAAAAACGATTCGCAGTAATACATTGACTAGACATTTGCTAAATATAATTCATTTTCAGCTTACGCAACATTTATGGTCGGCACTTTTATAGGGAAAGCATTACTATCATTACATGTGAGAATGTGGTTGAAACACAGCCAAGTAAATAACTACACACAATAGCTACTGGTCTTTCGAGTATAAAAAGTGTGTCAAGTTGCTTTATACATGAAGTATTCTTCTTGCGAGATGCGAATCAGGTTGTCATACTTCATTTCGACTACCACGTCCCATCACCTCGCCTCATATATCAACCCCCGTGCCTTTCTTTGTTCACCCGTATATATGCATGATGCCCAGCTTAGGCCCTTTAACATTGATATGCAAAACACCATAAAAACAACAGAAAGTAGGTAGCTTTCCAGCTCTTACCATTTACAGACCTAAGCGCAAACTCGAAGCTAAACTACGTGCGTATCTCGGTCGTTGAGGTAACTCTACCCGAGATAGCCACCTAGCGGGAGTGGCCTATGCCGACTGGAATGGGCCATTTCCGCCCTGCCAAGCCAAAGCCACAGCTGCATGCAGTGGGGACCTGCCGTAGGTATCTTAACTAGGTTCGTTGGGTCGTAGATACTTACGCTAACAGGAGGGAAATCCACAGGACAAACCTCGTCACATCCGGCTTCCACTCTGCATTGATTAATTCCCATTCCAGCCGAACCCTACATATTGAAACCATAGCACAGGCATTTTCAATGAAACGTGAAGAGGTGTCATGTAGTTGCTTACTATCATTCACCACACATACACATACATATTGCATACACAGATGGGTGAATGTGATGGTGATCAACGACGCAAACCATTTCCACCTGCTTTCTCTTGTCCCGTCCGTCCTTTGTCTCGGCGTGCGTCCATCCAGGTCATCGACTCCGATATCTCAACCCCACTGCTGACGAATGTATCCGATTCTCGTAAGCACTCCAGCAAGTTGATCTTAGTCCAGGTAGATGATTCGCCTCACTAATCACAAAGTCTTCTTTTTTCTGGTACTCAGGGGTAGTGTTGACGACTACGGGGTCATGGGCAGCCTCTGGCTGCCGTTACTATAGTATGGCATGTCCGTCCTACTACAAGGCCATCAAATTACCTGGCAGTAAAACAGTCCGACGCCAACAGTTGAGTGAACTCCTGAGACGATTGATTAAGTGGATGTCACGTTCTAACTGAAACAATATGCATCATCTTGAGGATATGAACAAAAGGCAGAATGATGGGGCTTGAAACACAGCCAGCGACAGAAGCCATCACAAACACTCAAACATTTCACCTTGTACATCTGGAATAAAGCAGAATGCCGACTAATGGAGCCTTAGGATTATTTGACAAGTCATCGAGGACTGAATCCTATCTGTGCACCGCAAAAGATTCGTCTCGGCACGATTGTATGCTGCCATTGCAGCGGAGAAGCTTGATGCTTTCAGACATACGTCTCCAGGCCTTCTACATCACCGAGATGCTAGGCTTCAGCAGCCACCACGACTAAGTGAGACTGGGCAATAATGCTTCCTGCCAAGCCGACGACACCGCCCAACGGAATCCACCGCAGTCGTTCTCGACCGAAGACCGAAAACCGACGGCACATGTGCATCGTCCACTCAATCCTGTTCATCCATCAACTATTCTACATGACACGTCCACTTCCTTCCCGTGAGCCCACTGGTACTCGGAAGTGGGATTCATACTCATACAGCTGCATGTCTCCATCACCATTTTTATGTACCTCTATGCCAACACTATTCCCGCAGCTTGCACCGTCAATGGATGTCCCCGAAGGGAAAGCAAGAGAAACTGTAGTGCAGACGGATGGATAAGAACTCGCAAATATGCACTCGTCTACAACAAACGAAGAGACGGTGATGTTGCACACCCCTCAAGGACTTCGATCTGGTGAGATGACGATGGTAGTGCCTCGTTACTCCTCTTCCGAGTCGCTCTCTTCGCTTGTCTCGCCAGCCGGCTGCTCGTCAACATCGGCGGGTATGGGTTCTTGACTTCCACTGCCATGACGCTGAAGCTGGGCCTTCAACTCGCGTAACTGCTCAATCTTTCGTTCTTGCTCATGCTTGTTCATTGGTTTATTCTTCTTGGCTTTGGGCAAGCTACCAGTTTTCGCTTTCGGCTCAGCTTCAGAGCTCACTGCGTTGCTATACTCAGGTTTCTGCGCAAGGGACTGACGAATATTGGGGTGCGCTTTGTTAATGAGGTCATAGAGTTTTCCGAGAGCTTCAGGAGTCAAAGAATCTATATCTAACTCCATTTCGCCATCGTCGTTCTCCTGGGAGATATTAGCATCAACACCGACAGACATAAGTTGACGGCATTGAGTTAAAGAAAGGAGCATGATTGAGGCTACGAATCTAAAGGTAAGGTGGGATTGCGGTTGAGTACTTACATTCTGACCAGTGTCTCTCTTGATTATCTCTACGGCCTTAGTGAGGGTGCTACCATCAAGCTCATTGATGCCTTCAGCGATGACTGCTTTCTCAAGTGCTCCGATAGCACGCCTCTTTGGTGCAACTGGCTTCTTGCTGTGGCTAGAGGGCTTCTTTGACGTACTAGCGGCTGCTATCGATTTCTTGCTTCCTGCGCCAGCTAAGTTACCCCCGCTTGTTTTAGACTTGCTCTTGGAACCGCTACTCTTCTTCTTCGACTTCGGCTTTTTTTCACTGAGAAACTTAGTCTTTTCCTCCACTAGTTTCCGTTGGAGCATGGTGACCATTTGCTGTTGAATCTCCATCATAGTTAAGTCTGGCTTTTTGGAATTCAGCAAAACATTGAGCTTATCTTGTTCCTCATTAAGCCGCTGTTGGAGACCTCGAATTGCTTCATTGTCCTGCTCTTCGCCCTCAGCCTCGCTTTCGTCTTCTGACTCGGCAATGCTCCGCTCGGGACTGACGGCAGACGCATGTGCTGCAGATGGAGCTTCTGAAGGGTAGTGTCGCTCCATCCATTTATCCTTTCCAGCTAGCTGAGTTTTGAGGAGCTCTTCCAGCTGCCTTGCTTGGTTAGAAACCTCATGATCTACCCCGTTGAACAACTCAGCGTTATTAACGATGAGTTTCATGTCTTTCTCCATATCCTTCATCGTCTTATACTCGCCGTCGTAATTCTTCTCGGTCATAGTGGCAAGATCCATAGGTTTCTTGATGATCTTAAAGTAGTTTGGAATGTTGAGTGCCACAGGATCCACTGGTGCCATGAACCACTGATTGATTGCATAGTGTTTAACTTTTTTAACCTCCTCCAAGACCGTTTCAAAAAAGCGCTGCTCGGGGTCAAGCTTCTTTTTGCGACTTGCTTTGGAGGAATATTCGGGGTCGCGGTTTTTCGGCGGATGAATTGGTCGCTTTGGTCGGTCATTGTCATCTCGTGTGGAGTCTCGCCGAATTTGAGGAATGCCTGATGGAGGGATCGCGAAGGCTTGGGCTGTAGCCGAAGCAGGAGTGGGTAGAGAGGACGGATCAGACTTTGGCTTCGGGCTTGTTGCTGGTGCCTGTGTCTGGGATTGAGATTGACGCCGCGGTTGGGTTGCGGCACGCGGTTCTGTATGACGAGTAGGTTGCGCTTTACCCTTTTCTGGCTTGAGAGGCGCTTTTTGCTGGACGATCTCAGGCATTCGGATTAGAATGTATTCTCTTACCATTGCTGCTGCGCGCGTAACTTCATGCTGGGGTCCATTGAAGATAACAGCGTTTTCGTACAGTTGGTTAACGTCAGCTTTGAATTGGCCATAATTAGCGTATTTATCCTCGCGGAGTCTGGCTTCCATAAGGGCAATATCGACAGGTTTGTCAATTTTCGCCCTGTAGTCATTCCATAATGCGGGCCATAGGTCCTGTACGGACTTTCGGAAATTCCCACCGTTCTTCGTCTTTTTTACGTTACCGAGCACTTCCCGTGTCCTCCTGTTCTGGAAAGGCGTTATAGGCTGGTCGTCTGGGATTGCACCATCCAATGACTCACTCGCCACTTGTGGAGTAGGCGTAGCAGGACCAGGGTTGCTGGCCACTACCAACGAGTCTATCACATTTTCACCGGCATCCTCCGTTTTGGCCCTTTTCGCAGCAGGCTCTTCAGCATCATCCTCTTCGCGTTCACGGGAGACCTTAGCTAGTGATGCAGCGGAGTCAACCATGGGAGCGTCTGCTTGCGTAGGAGAAACATCTTCTGCCTCCTGCGTTGCTTTAATATCAAGCTTGGATAGATCAGCAGGTTGACTGGATTCCTGGGGAGACGAAACAATCTGCGCGTCGCTCATAGCAGACGTATCTTGGGTGCTATCAACATGTTCTGCACTTGATGCTAAGTCGGGGCGCTCCGTCGATACATCAATGTCCATCGAATCTGCTAGTGAGTCGGCCGTTGGTCTATCTACCACAATCTCTTTGGACGTAGCTTCTTGCTCCGCATGAGGTGTCTTTGTTGGAGATAGGTCTTCAGACTCGTCCTTGTGCGCTTTCACAGGCGAAGGCTTTTCCTCCACCTCCAAAGTTCCATTCGCCTCCGTCATCTCTGTATCTCCCAGGCGAGGCGAATCGGTGGTTGGCTTTGACGAGGTGTCAAGCAGGCTGTTGTTGGTAGCGAAAGCTTGGTGATTGTGAGAGCTCTCTGAGCCTTCCTCGGCAGCTATGGTTGGCGACTGCTCGTCGCCATTCGCTGTAGATGCATCTTTGGGCTTGGATATATCTCCGTCTAATTTCGTGTATCTAATCTCTCCGTTGAGCGATGAGGAATCAGGTAATGCGCAACAGCAGACTTACCCATTCACAGTTTTTGCGGCAGGTTCGTCAACCTCCATCTCGTCAACGGGAACGGCAATCATCGATTTGCGCTCTAGTGTCGGGGACTGTGACTCTTCAGTTGCCATGTTCGTCGTTCACCGAGGCGCAGAGCGCTATCGAGAGAATAATGTAAACAATCCTCGGGCGGTTCGGCTGATCGACTAAACATAAACGACAACTAAAGGGAGTATCTGCTTAGTAGCACCCCGTTAGCTTTCATTTCGTCCCGGCGCATGCACTGTAGTGAACAAGTGAGAAAACGGGAAAGCTGAACAGTATTCGGAATAACAAGATAGAGGTGAACGGACTTCTGTCGGAATACAGAGCGGTGCTTCCCAATATTAGAGCGCACTGCTATGGGGAAGGTGAGCGACCAGTATATGCTGGACGAATTGTAGGGATCACGGGAAAGAAAAGTGTAAGATTCTGGGTGCTAGGGAATTCGCGCCGATAAACAGTGATAAGTAGGCGACGGCGTGAATGGTGGAACTGAACGAAGGAACAGTTAATCGTGAACAGTCGAGAGCGCCCTGGTTTGCGCAATGCAGCAGCAGTAGCGGAGAGGATGTGTGCGATAGGTGGCTGGTCTGACCAATGGTGAGAAGGCTGGGGATGCTGGCATAAGTTGCCGTCCATGCCTGGTCAACTAAGCGGCAGGTAGCTGTTGTGGGGTAGCAGAGTTGGCCTGTGCGCTGCTTGAATGTATGGTAGAGGGGCAATGGGAAGCTGTATCACCATTGAGGCTCTAAACAGACCCGAGGGAAGTTGTGAAGGATGACGTGGGTACGGGTAGGTTGAGGGCACATGCGATCAAACAAAGAAGGGGTGTAAGGGGAAACGGCCAATTGGATGATGCAGATAGTAAGAAAACAATCGAATTGAGCAGGTGCTTTATCCAGTCGGCCGGGCGGGCGGCCAGGCGTGGGTCCGGAGACGGGGCAGGAGCCCGGCCAATTTAGCTGGGCTACACCGGCATGCCAGAAGGCAGCAGTCGAGGCCATTATATCCAGTAAGTTGAGCGCATCGGGCCACTTGTTCCTCTGCGTCAAGAGACAAGTGCAAGAAATGAGAAGAGAAATCAGCATGTAGAAGAGTGGGACGTATATGAAACGGGTAAGGGATCAAGCGACAAATGAGATGGCAATGACTATTCTTTGAACACATACCTTGCGACGGTGAGCTGGCGGAAGATGCGCCAGTCGGTCTCGAGGTCCTGACAAGGTACGAGAGGGGACACAATGTACTAAAAGTGGGACCTGGACTGACCCAGCAATCGAATGGTGATTGCGTCGAAGCCGTAGTGCGACCCGGAGTAGTCGGGGTTTTGTGAATTAGCTGAAATACCGAGAGTGATAAACGGCGACAAGGCTCACGATGCCGCCTTGATAAAAGCGACGGATACTAGAGTTGCGATTTGGTGGGTGGAGGTGGTCCAAGCTGAGAGGCGACTCCCAATTGCAGAAACAATTGGAAAGATACCTTTTTGGGAGAAGGGTCAAATAAGATTAAATAAAAGAGGGTAGGGTGAGCGCCCAATGCAAATCAATTACTTAAAACGTAATGTTCGCAAAAGAATTAATTGCATGAAGGAAAGTACAAAGGTACCTCTCAGTGCCTGAGGTTGTCCGGAGGTTGTCGTCGTGGTTGCGTCGGCGATTCGGACTTAAAAGGATAGAGGGGGATTTGCTGGTTGGTTGGTTGGGAAAGGCGCGCGCAAGCGGAGAGGGGGAGAGGCAGGGAGAAATAGGAGGGAAGGATGGAAAAATACGTCGAGAATCCAGAGGTGTCTTTTTCGCGTCGGGTCAAAGTTGGTGCATGCGCAGGCGGAAAAGAGCGCGAAATTTTGGTTCTGGGGCTGGTTTCTTATTTGTAGAGACGCGCTTGGAACCCCAGTCGCTCAAAATCACTGTCCGCCTCCACTCAGCCAGAGCCTAGCATTGTGGACAAGGGCCGTGGCGGAGAGACGCCTGGGAGTGCAGATAAAGCCAGGCGGAGTGGCCAACCATATCTGCTGAGCTCTATGAAAGAGGATCCTCGGGTTCCGTGGGCAACGCAGAGTTTACTTCGAGGCTACAAGTATCTACCCGGCGACTGCTTATTAATTCTCCTCTGACTAGAAATACCAGGCAAATAGAATCCATAATCATAGTAAAGAAGACCATTTACAACCAGCGTGAAATATTGCTGCTCTACCCTGAAGGTGTTGTGCACTACAAATTGTAAAACCATTGCGGGTTTATCGATAAGCGTAGATACGTATCTAGACAAGGACTGATATGGGAAGAAAGAAGGAAAATAGGTAGAGATGCTTGCCTACTCAGGAGGCTTGCGACCAATCATAACTTGATCGCATTAAGAGCTTCAGGCCGCTATCCATCCACCGGCCCAATCATGACGCGTACTGATTGGAACCCTGCACAATTGGAAATGACGGAAACCACAGGAGCGCCACTAACCTACCGTGGGGTTCGACCCCTGGAGTGAAAGTAAATAATGCAGGATGGAATTCACCCATGTCAAGCTGGGTTGTCACATGACTGGAGACTTCTTGCACAAAACTACGACCGGGAATCGGAAAATATTGTGTTGATAGGGGAAGGTTTGTGGTGATGTAAGTCTTCGGCGCCCATGAAGATTAAAGCAAAGGGCAAAGGTTGCAAAGTTATTTGCAGGTTTCATCGCCGCAGCTGAGCTATCGGAAAAGTATGAATTATGTCATGTCGTAAGTAGAGATGGGTGATATGGAAGGTGTTGAGTTGTCCTCTTTTCGTGAGAAAATCTGGAAGGTGTCAAGCGTTGACCTGACTTCTGTGGTGGTAGAGGTAGTGCTACAGTAGTTTGCAGCTGTAAAATTTTGTCTCGGTCTGTGCTGGGCACTCAGCTTACCCTAGACTGATCCGTGCTCTGCCTACCTACCTTAGGTACAGTAGGTACCTTAGGTACCTTGTTAGCCTGTGCCACTAGGTATGCGGAAAAATCTTCGACCTTATCATGGTATCCCATTCGTGTCTATCTTTCTGCTATCAAACAAGCAAAAAAAAAAAAAAAGTTCCAGCCAATTGATCCTAAGTTTCACAGTGCTATTGCCAGATACATTCTGGTCATTGCACTGAAGTGCCCCGAATGAGTTATCACATTTTACAAAAGCAACATTAGGCATTAGCAAATTGCCTTGCAGTCTCCCATGCGTATAGCACACTAGCATTTCCCTCTTCCGACACTACGAGCTTTCATAATAATGTCGACCAAACGGAAGGCATCCGCCAAAATCGCCCAGCCGATCGTAAAGCAAAGTGCGAAGCAGCCGCTCAAAACCCAAATAAACGAGTCTGAGACAGCCGTGTCAGTTCCTGCCGTCACGAAAGCGGATAATGCCGGCCCGACAGAAGCAATAATAGAAATATCGAGTGATGCGGAGAGTAGCGAGTATGAACTTTCCGACGGTGAACGTGGTCATCAAGATGGCGGCGATGCACTACAAGAAGATAGCAATCCGGCTACCCAGAACCCATTTGAGCCTTTGCGCCGGCAATCTGGCGACAATATCAGTTTCGATACCGCTATGGCTGAGTCAAACATTCCAAACGACGCTGAATCCGATCAAGAGCTAGCACAACCCACATTAGGCGAGCTTGCCCGCGCACACGGCACAATAGATGTTCCCTCTGCCCTAGCTCCTCAATCCAGCGCCGTCGCTACTCAGGGACGTTCTTTGGCGCCCCCGAGCCATTCATCTTTAGGGACGGTCCTCTCCCAAGCTCTTCGTACCGATGATACGGATCTTCTCGAATCGTGCCTCGGGGTTACGGACTGCAACACAATCGACAACACCATCCAAAGGCTGGACTCTACCCTTGCAGGAATCCTTCTATCCAAGCTAGCATCCAGGATGCACCGACGCCCCGGGCGAGCTGGCAGTCTCATGACTTGGGTACAAGCCACCCTCGTATGCCACGGAGGTGCATTAGCCGCACAACCTAGCCTTGTAAAGAAGCTGAGCGAGCTGCAGCGCGTACTGGATGAGCGCGCGAGGGGCCTTAACTCTTTGCTCGCTCTAAAGGGGAAATTAGATCTCATGAATGCACAAATGAAACTACGGCAACAGCAACGTGGTTTTGATCTGGACGAAGAGGAACAAGAAGAGGAAGGAGTTATCTATGTTGAAGGGGATGACAGTGAGGCTGAGATGGCCAATGGACTAATGGACGTGGACGACGACGAGCTACCAGTCACAAATGGCATAATGGATGATGAATCGGAAGACGAAGACCTGCCGAGCGAGGCCTCAGAGGATAGAGAGGAACTCGATGGCGAGGAGGAACTTGACGAAGATGACGTCAATCACGAGGATATTGAGTCTGAAGAGGACGACAGCGAGGCTGAGGTTGCGCCTCAACGGCCTTCTAAGAGATCAAAAACTTCGAGGGGGGGATGAACCAGTGCGCGTTGAAAGAAAAGTTGAATAAATTTTAGGAACAAGCAAACGATACCCGTTGCATTCGCGATGTCCGCAGCTTTTTGTGCACTTGAGGCCATTATCTTGTCACTTTTTTCCCTCAAACCAGCGTAATTCCATGACAGCGACTCGAAAAAACTTGACAGAAATGAATTTTCCTGCTAGGTCCGAGATAGTATTCTTTTGATAGCAAAAGTACTAAAGAGGTAAAAGTGTGGAGCTGCACAGGTTTAACGTTGAAGGCCCATGAGTACCTAATGGTGATGGACCGAGTCACTGCCGTCCAAGCCTAGCTTCAATGCCACTGTTGCTGGAAGTGAAGCTCGTTGAGGCCTTTAAACATGCCGCGCAGATTTGAATAGTAGATTTCGACGAAGGTTTGTAACAGTGCGAAAACCATAACTAAGGGTCACTGGTTTAGTTAGGTGCTGAATAAGTAGTCAAGTACATATAGATAGAAATTTTATTTAGTTGTTCATCTTATGGCAATGGAGCCGTGCCACCGAGGAGGCGAGAGCAGCTGGCGAAGTTTGCCATAATGAGTCCCATACTACACACCTTTTAGAACAGCCAAATATCAACTGTTCAGATATTGATACAAGATGTTATACAATTCAACCTACAATATTTCCCATGAAGCTATTTTATCATTTAATTATAAGACGGGCACCTATTCAACGAATTCGCTGAACAGCCCACGTTTTTATAAAACAAGTAGCACGAGCTTATAGATGTACCTTACAGGTATAATACTGGTCCACCTGGTACTTGGGTAAACCATTGTAGATCGTTCCAGAACAACTATCTTCATACCTATACTACCTGCCCCACAACCAACCGTCGGGACAGGTACCGGGCCACTAATCTCGACCCTTCCAGCGCGTCACCCGCGTCATAAGTGAGTACTGCCAGCGTTCAGTAGTACGGCGCTCGGCGGTTGCAAATATTCAAGACCCTTTTTCGCATTCAACAAAACGTAGTACCTACTTAACCTTAGCTTCTCGTAACGGCCGCTTCTTCCCAGCTACAAATACCAACATGGTAGAATGTCCAGCTTGTTCAAAACAGGTTCAGTCCTCTAAGATTAACGATCATCTCGATTCAGGTTGCGAAACCTTCATTGTCGATAACCCACCCGCCTCGTCTCCTTGCCCTCCTCCACCTGCTCCTACTCAAGGAAATGGCAACGTGCCGGCCTCCCAGAAGCGACCCGCTTCTACTTTCTTTCAGACACCCTCCTCGAAACGACAGGCTGCGCCAAATAAAATATTGACTCCCATCGTCAACGGCGCCGCGGAGGCTTCTAAACCGAACCCCGGTGTAAAGCGATCTTTTGATGAAGGACCAGGACACGACTCTCCCAATGCCGATACTATCACCAACGGAGAGGGTGTGCATCCCTCAGAGCACAGCCCAGTCGCGAAGAAGACAAAGACGAGTACGAATCGTGTCGCACCGCTAGCTGAGCGAATGCGTCCACATAACCTCGACGAGGTCTTTGGTCAGGAACTCGTCGGTCAGAATGGTGTATTGCGATCCCTTATCGAGTCAAATCGTGTACCCTCCATGATTTTATGGGGTGCATCAGGCACAGGGAAGACAACAATAGCGCGATGTATCGCAAACATGGTTGGTTCGCGGTTTATTGAAATGAACGCTACAAGTTCAGGTGTAGCGGAGTGCAAAAAGATGTTTGCGGATGCCGCCAATGAGTTGGCATTGACTGGTCGCAAGACAATAATATTCTGCGATGAAATCCACCGCTTTTCGAAGGCGCAACAAGATGTCTTCCTCAAGCCTGTAGAGGCCGGCACCATCACGTTGGTCGGCGCAACAACCGAGAATCCCAGCTTCAAGGTTGTCAACGCGCTGCTGTCAAGGTGTCGGACTTTTACACTACAAAAACTTACGACGGAAGACATACAGCAGATTCTGGCGCGGGCACTACAGTCCGAGCTCCCTTCTACCTCTTCAACACCACCCCCACCTCTAGACGAAGAACTACTGGCATACCTAGCCAGCTTTGCAGATGGTGACGCACGAACAGCTCTTAACTTGCTCGAACTAGCTATATCCCTTGCGAACCGAGGAGAGGTGACGAAAGAGGACTTGAAAGCTTCCTTGACGAAGACTATGGTCTACGACCGTGCGGGGGACCAACATTATGACACCATTTCCGCCTTTCACAAATCCGTTCGTGGCTCTGACCCGGATGCTGCATTATATTACCTTGCGCGGATGCTACAGTCCGGCGAAGACCCCCTTTTTATCGCGCGGCGCATGGTCGTCATTGCGTCCGAAGATGTCGGTCTTGCAGACAACTCGTTGTTGAGCTTGGCAACGTCCACATTTACGGCGACACAGCAGATCGGAATGCCAGAAGCGCGCATTCCGTTGGCACACTGCACGGTGGCTTTATCATTGGCGCCGAAGAGTACACGCGCATATCGAGGTCTAAACAACGCGTTCGCGGCGTTACGCGAGCCAGGCGTTGCCAGCTTGCCCGTGCCCATCCACCTCCGCAACGCACCGACCCGACTTATGCGAGAGCTAGGTTACGGTAAGGAGTATAAATATAACCCCAATTATAAAGATGGAAAGGTCAAGCAGGATTACCTCCCCGATAACCTTATAGGACGTAAATTTCTTGAGGATCGAGATTTAGGTACAGAAATAGATCCTGATATGGTCATGAAGGATGCTTGATCGCCTGATAAACGGCGGCTTTGGGGCGTGATCAGGTAGTTATTGTATAATGAGGGTGGAGGAACGCTGGGAATGGGATTATCAGGATAAGTCCTCAGAAAAGCTGCACTCATAACGCCGATGCGGGTTGTCTGTGTTAAGGTATGTTTTGAGCACACTTGAATAATAATGCCCTGAGTAATTGTTACTCTCTGAACTAGATTATCATCTTGTGATATATGTATGTCATTAGTTGATCTCATATCTTTAGAGCAGCTCCTTCGTTCAAGGGGCAAATCGAACCGCCAGGAACTCATGATTACAACACACTGGTAAAACTCTATAGACAACGCCCGCTTATTAGCCGGACGAAGAATCACATCTTACATGCTTCTTTCAAAGTTCTTTTTCGGATGTTTACTCAAAATTCGGGTTTCGTAGCTACTTACACATAGGAATGTGATTGCTGGAAATAGATCGAAAACGATTTACTTCGTATGCTACTAACGTCTACGCATAGGGGCCTCATGTCAATTTGAACATTAGCGCTCTCTGAACGGGGGAGGTAAAACTTTACCTCTATCAAGCAAAGGGAAACGAACAAGGAACCAATCAGCCCCAAAAATGAGGCAGCTTCCACAACGGCTCGTGAACGAGGGTTTTACCTCTGGGTTGCATGGTACAGATTCAGTTAAGATACAATGTATTCGTTTTGCGCAACACACGACGGCGCTGGGAACCAAACTGTATACTAGTAATACGATCACATGTAAACGACGATAATAATGATAATATTACATTGTAGAATACAATACTAGTACCATGTACTTAATTGCCTCAGATTTCCTTTTCCCTTTCGAATTCTAGACAAGACGTGTGATCCATTTTTGAGTGTTGTTCGTGTCCTATGACAAACCCTGTAATTAATGTATCCTATTTCCAGCCGGTGCTCCCAAATTTAGGCGCGCAACGTCTCACGATCAACATATCGAGCATGGCGATAGTTGTAAATGACGTTACGTCACTAGCTATGATCTGCATAGCAGTGGCTGCACACATCTATTTCGCGTAGAGCCCAGCACAATAGCCGCAGCCTTTTCTTCTAAGTCTATATTCCCATTAGACATAGGTTGGAACCCCATCCGGAATCCAGGATGCATTCCTTCCCCAGTTCATCGCAGGGCACATGTTAGGATGAAGACAAATTTCCTAAGAAGTGGGCGCCGCGAAGAATTTCATGGTCATTATCTCAACTCGTATTTAGAGTGCTAGTCCAGAGATGTTACTGATCTTGTGGGTATCGATTGTATCATACACATGATGTTGCTTTTTTTCCGACAGCAATAAGCCACCGAAGCTCGCGCAGCTCTAAGGGAATCAAACTTGATTAAGCTATGCCCGCCTGAGCGAAAACTCTCCAGAGAAGTTCCTCGGGGAGAGCATTTAGATAGGGCATAGGTCTCCTCGGGGATGACGTTAAGTAAGACATTGCGTCGGTGTGCTTTCTAGAGGTACCCAATCATTTTCTGCTCTAGTAGTAAGTCTATAATTTGATACGAATAACGCCGCCTGATGCATATGACTAGTATTCGTACACCTTTCAAGTATCGAATCATACCATAAAGGACTCGCCGCAGCCACATTCCTCCTCTATGCAGAAGTTAGCTCTGACCCCATCTTAGCAAGTTTATAGAGAGGCTCACTTATGTTTGGATTTCGAAAGATGAACCGTTGATTTAGTTTGTCTTCTACCCAGTCCATTTCACTGCCGATTATGCTAAATAGTGCCTTACTGTCGATCAGCACCTTGACGCCATCTTGTTCAATCTCCTCGTCAAAAGCCCCAGGCTTGTCAACGTATTCCAAGTGATATGCCAGGCCGCTGCACCCCCTATTCCGCACGCCGACCTTCATTAACTTGGGCTCTGGTTGATCAATAAGCTGCCGAAGTTGCTCCACCGCCGAAGGGGTAAGCTTCATTGCGGCCTTGCGTGGTTTGAACTTGCGCTTAGGCGGGACAGGCTTAGACTTTTGCGCCTCTCGTTCAGGTACTTGATCTGGGTGTGATGCTGCTTTGGGGTGTGCAGGTGGTCGTGTCTCGTGCACTTCGGGTATAGGACTCGCGATCGAGCTTTCAGGTATGGGCTCATTACGAGGTGAGGATGGTAGTGTCGAGGGTAGAGGATATGATTGAAAAGGCGAGGGGGTTTGTAGCTTCTCTGAGAAGGCCGCTTGCGTTTGTGAAAAGCGTCGTAGCACATGTAGACAAGGTCGCGCCTGGTTTTTGGTAACAGGACTCAAGTAACAGAATAGAGTACTCGGCGCTCGTTGAAGCACCACCCTGGGTGAACTCATCGCGCAAGTCCACAGCCTAGAGATGAGGAAGATGATTGTCGCATATAATGAGAAGGAACGTTATAAATATCGCACATCAAACTGTATTACAACTGCAGCCGTACAGCTCGGGTCACAATGAAGAGGAGGGACTAGAACGAAGCTTGAAGTTTGGTGTTTAAAGGTATTGTGCAATAGATACCTCTGTTGAGAGGCGAAAATGGGCTGATGGTGCTTTCAAAGCACCCGGGGGCATCCGATGACATCGAGCTGTTGAGGTTCTCCGGTTTTCACTGAACCGAACCAATCAAAGCGCCGTCATTGGTCAACCATCTCTTCAGGGTCTGTTCTCCCCGGGTAGGCCGTAGCTTCCCGCCCAGCCCTTCGGGTCTCTCTTGAAACAGTAGCTATACTGTATCGACACGGTGTCAGCATGGTATCTACACCAGCCACACTCGCCCTCTTGTCGATCATGGCCGAAAGCTGTACATGAATCCGATTTCGCATGTTTCGCAAAAGCTATCTCCAAGGTTCTGATCAGTGCGCTGCTTCAAGGGACAGCTTGGCAGTAACACGACACGAGACCGCTTGCCTGTCGTGACATATTTAAATATCTTGCTACTGCCATGAGCACCTTGAGCCCAACTACTCCATGCTTCATTGTTTGTAGCTATGGAAGCCTCTCCCTTGACCCAACAGGCCCGACCTGAAATCTTTCAGCAGAAAATTGTGAAGCTGTACGAGGCACTATTCAAGGTTCGGAAGCTTTAATTTCCCTCGCGTGCGAATGTAACACCGGCGATAACTGACAATGCATTCCAAAGGTACGTTAGGCCCGCTACCAACATGCCTCATCAAGCAGTGCGCTGACCCCTGTCGACAACTAGGATGATATCGATGCCGAAGGCGATAAATCCGAGGGCTTCTGGCGCGAGTTCTTCCTATTAAAGCCTGACCGTGCCTCGCTGTTGGACATCCTTGACGACCTCGGACCGGACGACCTGATAAACCTTCAGCCTCAAACTAGACAACTCTTCTTTCGTGCTGTAGCATCCCTAAAGGCGGGAAGTGGTACAGCCGACTTACACGCACTTGAGGTGGGACTCGATATTTATGAGTCGGCCGAGGATCTCAATTCTAACCCGTATCACACAGACCCTGACAACCTTCTTCGCTGCAATCCTGCCCAAAAAATACACCAATCCAAGCTCGGATATTATTGCTGTCTTGGCTGGGCTCGATCAGGTTGACAATGTTTTTACGGACTTTGTTGGCGCTCTAGATAGCATCATTCGCAATGGGAAGACGCGTACGTCTCTTTTAGTATTGATAGACGGGTAAGAGTGCTAATAAAGGGACTATTTAGTCGAGGTTCGGCAGCGAGCCGTTGAGGTCGTATTGTCTATTACTTCTGGTGCTTACCAGACAAGCCTCCTAACGTACTTTATTCAAAGAGACCTTTTCCCAGCCATTATGAAGGCAAGACTCTCAACAGCACATCGCCTGTTCATGCCACTAATATAACATAGTTTATCCAAGACTCTGACTCCTCGGATAGGGTATTAGCACCCTTCACATTACTTGGACTTTTGGCAAATTATAATAAGTTTGAGTTTCAAAATCCATACCAACTCAGACTCAATGATTTTGTCAACGAGGCAGCTATACAGCAAATTGTCCGATGCGTGGGACAAACATGCAAGAGTCTAAGAGGCCAATATCTTGAGATTCTCGAGGACCTACCCGAAGGATGGTCCCTGTCACATACACTAAGTATGATGGGCTTGGGAAAGATTGCGCCCGGTGCCAGAGCAAACCAGAAGCCCAATTATGATCCAGAAGCGGCAAAGCAGATGTTTGCCAAATTGTAAGTTACCCCCTTATCACAATCTATAACTGAGCTGACTTGACACAGACCCGGCGAAGAAGCAGCCGTGCTACTTGGCACGTATGACTTCAGTCATGCAAATAAGCTCTTCTGCTTCAATTTAGTCACATTGCCCGCCGAAAAAGGCGAAGAGCAACCAATTTCCAATTTACTTTCCCTGACATCTTACCTCCTTCAACATGCTTTTCTTTCAAATAGGGCCACGAATTACGCCCATCTTAGTCTCATGGTGTTTCGGTTGCTCATCGAAGACCAGATATTGTGTAAACGCATATGCAGCGAGGAAAGTAAGGTTTCCGTGCGATTATGTCGACAGCGGCAACCGTACCTTCCTGCTGCCAAGGGGGAGCGTATTTTGGCTACAAGTGTACTAGATACTATGGTCGATGGCATCAATCATAACCTCCGCCGCAGATTAGACGTAAGCCTGTACACATTATGCGTTGGTATCACGCTCAGGATTATCTCCTATCTATCGCGCTCTCGGACACGTCTACAGTACCACTGGTCTGAATTGTTCCGCTCCCTTCTGGCGCTCATCCGTTTTCTGACTACATACGCACCCGATCTGAAAGACTTACCACACTTTGAGACCTTGCTAGACCTTGTCGTCAATCTGCTAGCCATGTCGCTCTCTGCTGGCGAGGCATTCTTACCTACCCCAGCGGCGTATGACGATCTGTTCTATAAAGTTGTCGAAAGCGGCGAAATCCTGGAAAAGTTCCGCGACACATACAGCCTATCAAAGCGGCCCTCAAATTCAATAGATACACTTGTCAACGTCAGCGCTCACTACAAGACAATGCTAGACTCGGGCGGATCGAAGAAAAATCTTACGAGCACGCAAGTAGCGGAAGTTATCAAACAAGGCTACGAAACACTAAGTATTCAGACCAAGGAAGGTCTCGATGGGTGGGAGAGGTATCGTGAAGCAGATGACCGAACATTATTGAAGAAAATGGCAAGAGCCACGGTCACTGATGTTAAAGTCATGGTTCAGATTTAGGAAGAATGCAGCGATCTCTATGGTTAAGTCACTCGTGAAACGCCTTTACCTACTTATTGCTATACCCTGGTGTTGTCGCCGAGTAACATTATCAGCCTCGATAAATACCCTACGGACAAGTAGCATCCCCACGACTAGAGAAGTGGTTGGCCCATTTCTAATTATATTAAATGATATTGGAGCTTGGCGGTCGCGTCACAATACCACACCACAACAGCCGACGCAATCGAGAGGTTTGGGGAGATCGGAAGTGGTGATTCCGAGTTAAATAAAGGACACGTTTGGTGAGCTCTGCGCTTTACAGAATATCGCCATCAACATGATCGTGATACTGCTGTGGTGCTTTTGAATGACGACTGTCGTGTCGTGGGCGGCGGGTTTGCAGATTGCACCTTGCTATCGCTGACAATTTTAATTCCTTAATATTGAAGAAGCGAAACCTACATCCCGGCCATGGCCCGCTTTTCCCGTCCGCCAAGCATCTCAACGGTAGCGAAGATCGCCGTCTTTGCATTTGTAGCTCCTTGGCTCTGGGGTCTTATATTCCCCATCGTCTCACTATACCTACCGCATGCTCTTCGCCCATCCGTCCCTGACGATGCTTCCTCTGGATCTGCCTATGTGTGTCGACATCACTCCTACTCAACTGAGCTCGTGTCCCTCGATCCGCTCCTCATCTACATCGAAAATTTCCTGCGTCCATCTGAGATCACTGAGCTTCTTGAGGCTGGCGAGAGCGAGTTTTCACCGTCGACGGTATTCAAAAATGGTAGGCTGACCGGGACGCCGGACCGCACGTCGTCGTCGGCCGGCCTGCCGCGCGATAACCCGACGGTAGAATGCGTACTCTCGCGCGCCCAGAGCTTCATGGGAACCATGATTGATCCGAGCCGCGACGACATCGGGCCGCCGCAGCTTGTGCGCTATAAGGCCGGGCAGCTGTTCAATAAACACCACGACTGGTATGACACGCCTCAGCCGACGCGCCGGGGAATGCGGGGTCGTGGGAGATCGTGGAACCGAATTGCAAGCATCTTTGCTATCCTCGAGGATGAGTGCAAAGGCGGCGAGACTTGGTTCCCGTATATCGATAATACGCACTCCCGCAGAGACGACACGAAGCATCTCTGGCGGTCGCACGAGGAGGGCGGTCTTGCCTTCAGACCTGTTGCTGGCAATGCGCTCTTCTGGGTTAACCTGCATCCTAACGGCACGGGTGACGACCGGACGATTCACGCTGGGCTGATGGTTGAGGAG
This sequence comes from Xylariaceae sp. FL1651, assembly GCA_025201745.1. Taxonomy (NCBI): domain Eukaryota; kingdom Fungi; phylum Ascomycota; class Sordariomycetes; order Xylariales; family Xylariaceae; species Xylariaceae sp. FL1651. The sequence goes on along the minus strand of MU624239.1, from coordinate 388,267 downwards.
GGCTTGAAGACGGCAATGAATATCTGGCCTAGGAAATTCTACGACTGAAGGCGTCCTGGGTGTAATGCTATAATTATGCAGCTCTCTGTCATTGCTGTCAAGGAATCACTTGCCGAATACCAATGGTTGTTTTATGTTATTTGTTCTCATATACAAATTTTGAGTACTTGAGAGAAGCACGACGATCTATGTCATCAGCATCAAATTTGTGGAGTCAGGCTCCTTTGAGACCCTCAGGAGTGATGCGAACGCTGGATAGTTATTAATAATGCTCGATTTTTATACCATCAGAATAAAGATTTCGTTGCATGGTTTCTCTTAGATATTATGAAAGCTCTTAATCTCAATATCTCTACTCTCATACTCGATCGCAATAATTGCTTTATATGAAGCTAGTAAAGATACTTATGTCTAGCTTGACTGCGTCGTGTTTGATTTAGGAATAGTTGTTAAGATTGCCTTATCTATTTGACTATGCCCAAGGGGGTTTCTAGGTAGCGTATTTTACCCTAGTCTACTGTCCATAACTAGGCTATGAAGTAATGCTCTCTGCCTCTATTGACATACGTTTCAACTGTAATAAATTAGTGAAAGACAATACTTGTTTCATTCTTTATGAAGTTGGATAGTGTCAGAGGCTGACGGAGGCGTGCTTGTATAAAGAGCTGATGCAAAAAGATATGAAGAGAATAGTAAGAGGGTGGTAAGACTCGGATGAGCTGGAATCCTAAAGACATCGAATAGAAGCCGAATAGACGCCGAATAGGAGCATAAATAGGGCAAGTTGTAGCTGTGTAATAGACCTAACCTACGTTACTATACTGCTCATTTCACTCTGTGTTCCCCAAATCCTGACAGATAGTGCTTGTCAATTTCTAAAATCTCGAAGAGCTTGTCTAGGTTGACCTAGGCTTTACTGTCAAAGGATCAAAGAATATTGCTGAGTAGCTCATCGCCGCAAATTCTAACCTTATTGCAAAATTTTCATATGGACTAATGAGCTTTAACGCACAGAGTACCGTGTTAATCTAGTGCTGGGTGAAAAGTCTAGGAGAGGGCCTAGGGTACGCTTTACGTATGTCATGGATCATACAAGACAGCAAGATTTTATCTTCAGTTAGGGTTCAAAAAATAATAATGACAAAGACAAAAGCTACTCGCTAGTTATCAGATCACGGGTTCGCATATTACCTAGCATACGCATTAGTTGGCTATGGAATTACTTGGAATCGAGGGTTTATCATCTGTTGCACCAGCGCAACAGATAATTATCGTCTGCATTTATTCCCGCATAAGTAATTGCCACTTCATAACTATAGATTTCCGATATAAGTATTAAGAAGCTTGGAGCCTGAATAGAAGTCGCAGAGGTCGTAGCCTTGGGCATAGGATGTAAACTACCTGGCCAATAATTAGTGCATGTGATGAATAAAGGTTGTGGCATTGATGTTATTAATATCGTGGAGGACTTGGCACCGTGGCCACTGTCAGAATACCCTTGCATAGACACCGTCCCCAGCACTTGTCTTACACACATATAGGTATTTCTCGTTTCACACATTCACAGGATAATTATCTATTTTGAGTGTTTATTTCTATTATGAATTGAGCTATGCTATGGAGAAGAACTAATAATCACAGGTCCTAATTGCTCACATCTCAGGCGTAGGCTGGCTTGTGTGGCATCACCGACGTGTTGCCCCAACGTGCTCTACCCGGGACATACATGCAAGGCTGGTACAATTAGCTTACGCAATACACATTGAATTCGCCAATACCCAAGACTCGCTTAAATCTCCGCAATCAAGTTTTGTAGGCCCATAATTTCGTATCGTATACTACCTCTTCATCTTACTAGTAAGGGCCGACATCCTACAGTTTTCGGTATGGGAGATATGAGAGCTCTTGGACGTAATCTACCAATTGCTTATAATTGTTATTTAATCCTTTAGCTACAATTAATAAGTAGCGAACAACCTAAATCTGTATGCTTATGCACACTGCTGCCAGTCGGACCTCTTTATATCATTAGCATACTTCAGTCTAACTAGACCATTTAGAGAACCCGTCTCTTGGTATTTTCTATCCTCACCACCGATAAGCACAGAATTGATACTAATGTGGCTCATAAATGCGCGCACATTGGAGTTGGAGCTCAAGGTTGAGCCTGAGACGAACTCGTACGCCATCTTGTCTCATGTTTGGGAGGAAGAGGAAGTGACTTTGCAGGACTTTCAGGACTAAGACCAGGCATGGAAGAAGAAAGGTTTCAAAAAGATCAGACAAACATGTCGATTTGCGCTAGAGCGGGACCTAAAATATGCCTGGGTTGAAACCTGCTGCATTGATAAGTCGTCCAGTGCCGAACTCTCTGAGGCCATCAATTTCATGTTCAGGTGGTATCAAGAGTCGGGTTTCTGCGTCGCCTTCCTGTCCGATCTCCCGCCCAGCTCGGAACCAAATCGCGATTTCCCGCTTCAATTCCCGCAGTGTCGCTGGTTGACACGGGGCTTCACGCTGCAGGAATTGATCGCGCCGTACCTCGTGGAGTTCTACGATGCGCAGTGGAACTACCGAGGAGGTAGGAGGAGCTGGAAGTCCCTTATCTCCGAATCAACTGGGATTGACGAGGCTATTCTTGAAGACTCCGAAGGGCCTTTCAATGGTTCCCGTTGGCAGACGCAGTATGCATTCCAAAGTCTCTGAATGCCCCTTTTGTCGGGCTTTAAACTCGTTACTCTATCATGCTCTCAAACCCCGCTTCGCCCTCTTTTTAAGGAGCCTTTGTCATTATAAGTTACTGACTTTCAATCGCGAACAGTGTCTTGGGCCTCGAAGCGCAACACAACCAGATTGGAGGACCAAGCTTATTGTCTGCTGGGCATATTCCAGGTCAACATGCCCATGATCTATGGCGAGGGAGCTAGAGCCTTCCCGCGGCTTCAGGAAGAGATTGCTAAACAGTCGTGCGATCTCTCGCTCTTTGCATGGCAGCAAGATGGCCCCTACCCACTGTATAGAGGAGTATTAGCACGATCTCCATCCGAGTTCGCTAAGTGCCACAACTTAAAGCACAAAGTTCGGGACAGTTTTCTGACGAACGAGTTCACCCTCACCAATAAAGGTCTTTAAATAGATACGACTCTAGTCAACTTCCCGGACGTGTCTAAAGACATTGTCTGGAACCTGGGATGCTCTGACCGAGACGACTGGTCGAAGATGGATATTTCGGGCTACTTCGGGGTGTTTCTGGCCCAAACAGCGGCTCGATACGTCCGTGTCAACCCGCACAGACTGTTTCAAGCGGGTTACCAGTACCGGGAGAAAAATAAGGCTGGTACGATCTACATTAAGAGCCATGTCAGTCCTCTGGAATGTGCTCGTTTCTTGCGACGGTTCGGGGGGGGCGGTCCACGTCCGCTGGCCGGCGAATATGTGCATGATCCAGGCCACGGCACCAGAAGCACTCTAGGACCAAAACAGAGCGCTATTCCTGAGCCAAGCCCAGGGAATCAACGCGTATGTCCTTCTCAAGTTCCACCCGACCTTTGGGCTTGGCCCACAGTCCTCTATCATCGTCGCTTGCTCAACTATGGGCCAGCCCGTCTGTACTATCTGGGATAAGTCGAACACACAATGGTACTATGTCGAAAAGTTCATCGGCTCAACTAGGTTGGTTTCAGACTTTGTTGCGGCCGATTACTTGCGACTCCACTTTCTTAGTCGTGCCCCGACATCACCGAAAACGGACGTTCGTATACGCGCCTCGGTTGCTGTACATGCCGACTTACGAGAATTCGTTTTTGAAGGACAGCACGGGTTTCTGTTGAATATAGAGGCATCTGTTGTCTCGAAACATCCAGCAAGTAAACCCGGAAAAACGTACTGGACTGCTCCTTATGTGTCATAGCTCTTTCAAAAGTTAGAAGAGATTATAATAGGGTTACATAGTGGGTCGACACCATTCCTCAACTAGGCTGCTCCTGAAGCCGAATATAGGCAGTCCATAGTAAGCTCTTGCGGGATTGTGGATCCCTATGGGCCAGCCTTGAGGCTCAGCCTTATTATATAGACCCTAAGTATAACCATTTGGATAGCACGGAACGGAGGCTAGTGACTCCAGAGATTAAACGTATTAAAGAATACTTGGAAGGCATTTTCTAGGTAGTACTACTCAAAAAGGATCATCCTGATATATGGCACTGAACGCTCTGTTGATCAAGGCACCGATGACTACTACACTTTGCTGATATATCTAAAGTATTGCAATATAAGCATGCTTAGATAGCGAAATATACTAGGATCAGATTGGTGTCAATGTCAACTTGGATCATGATTTGCGTAGGCTCCAAGCAGAACATTCAGAGCAGACTTCTAATTATGAAGGTCTACGGTACCAGCCAATTAATATATTTCTCGCTTATTTAGGGTTGGGTCTCTGCGCTTCTCCTATCACCTCATCCTTAATAGTAGAATGTAGCACTGAGCCCCGGAAGGCCGCTTCGGGTATTTATTTAACATTACGCTACGAATGATATCGGCCCGTCCGAGTATTAAACGGGCTTTCGTAGTAAGACACGCCCTGTGTCGCGTGTTTAGCCGCGAGGATGGGGCCTTCGTAATACTGGTATTTATAAAGCTCTTTGATTATTACGGGAGACATTTATTTTGTTACAAAGGTGGCAAGTGCATATTTGCGATTTTCTTTACTATTTTCAATTAGCGATAGATTAAAGTGCTCAGTTCGGCCAGTATCTTTCCCAGCTGTATAGTAAATTATGCCTGATATCTCTATGTACGTAGCCTTAGACTGGAGGGTTTTTTAGTGATTTTCCTCTTTATTATTATAGATATAATGCCATTTGCGTGACTTTGATCTTATGGGGATATTAGGTTGTTATAAGAAGCGTTATAGTCGCCCGTTTCAAATCTGGATTTATAATATCGTTACTTACAGGCCGTGCTGGGTGAAAGAACTCCTAAGGGTGTAAGTACTCTGTAATATTCTCTATAAATGATCCCCGACAAAGAAAAGGATATTTCTCTTGCGCGGAAGCGCATGTCCGTATTTTGCAAGAGATGAATTCCAAGCATAGCACTGTAATATTTATACATTCCTTACTTGCCAGTATTGCGTAACATCGGCTTTGGTGCGCCCTCGTAAACCGCAATCAGGGCCTGGATGGAAGCTGTTATAGTCCGAATGACAGGAGGTATCAGGTAGCGCCACAATGTCGGCAGTTCAGTATTTATGTGTCCTGTCCCAACCCCCATTTTCGAGACAGCCTAAGACAGACTGCATCTATCATCAAGGATCAGCCTCCATCTCCAATACACCTTTCTATTCCCTTGTTATTTTTTTTTACACAGTTTGATTATAATTGCCTTTTACCTTAGCCCACCAATATCAAAGCAGACGACAGTACCCTCCATGATGGCTTGCACACAGCTTCGCACGTCTACGTTCGTTGAGCTTGGCGGTTCCTCCTACTACGTTCGAGTTCGGAAAGAAGCATCTATATCCCATTCGCAAAATGCTGGCTTGCTAGCCAATATTGTCCCGCTCGTGGTGATTCACAGCGATTCAAGTGATGTATCATCGGACTTCGTCCAGAAATCCATCACCCGATTCGACGAGGTTGACGACGTGTGTGACGATGATTTTGCTATCGGAGGTTATATATTCGTGCATCTCAGCCAATAGACGCCACCAAACACCGAACCATCCACGGTGTCGTCGCCTGGAAAGGGTTTGGTTACTATTACCGATTATCCGCCATCAGATAGTCTCGCCGAATTACTCCGTGATAAATCCCTTCAGCTACTAGTTACCGACGGATCGTTGAATATTCCTGAGGGTCCATACTTTGTAAAGGGTCACAACATTCATCAGGCCTGGCGGCTGTTTCCCGATCATTTAGCTGCTTTCACAGCAGCCGTAATCCCGGACGACCGCTCTGAGCAGCCAAAGTGAGCCCAGTTTGTCCAGATACTCTTGACGAGGAACCGTTTTAGTTAAAGAAGACCTTAGTACTTTCACCACCTTGCGTGGGTATTACACCTGGGCCGAGAGTGGCCAGATTGCAGTCCCTTCAAGCTCTACTCTCAAGGTAGTAGCCTCCCCTTAGCTAGAGCGCGGGTTTCTGTGAAAGATAACATGCATCTCAAAGGTATTGTTACAGGACTTGGTAATAAGACATATGCAGAACTCTATGGCAAGCAGAACGCATCTGCCAGATACATTGACAGCTTGATCGAACAGGGAGCCACAATTGTTGGCAAAACAAAACTCTCGGCATTTTCTGGATCTGAGATCCCTCCAATTCAGTGCATAGACTACTTTGCTCCTTGGAATCCCCAGGGAGATCGGTTTCAAGGTCCATCCGGTAGCTCCAGTGGTGTCGGCGCCTCGGTTGCCGGTTCTGACTGGCTTGACATTTCAATTTGCAGATAGTAAGATGCTGTTATTGCCCTTTCTGCAAGCTGTAACTTATGTGATCAAAGTTTTATGATGGCTTCCGCACCCTGAGTCGCTCTCTTGTCATGATTGAGCGCCTGATACAAACCTTAGGCATTGCGTCAGATGCGAATTCTAGCAGCAAGCCCGGCAATCTGGTGACCAAGATCCTCTATCCTAGTGAATAGTACCCGTTAGAAAACGCAGACCAGCAGCGATTGAACGAGCATTTTCTTCATGACCTCGAAGCATTCACAGATGTTCAGCACACCAAGTTCTCGATGACTGATGTATGGTCAAAGACATGCCTAGATGAGTACAGGGAGTCTCACTACAAGACTTTTTTGATACGGTAAATGATCCCACTTAGTTGATCTAAAAGAGATTTCTTATCCGAATTGATGTAGACAACTGAACAAATCAACAACTACGACAATGTCCACAATTCCGATGAGTTTAGAAAGGAATACCAGAAGCGCTTCGGAAAGACAGCCTGCGTGAGTCCCGCTCATACCAACGATGGTAAAGTTCCGCAGCCGATGTTGTTCTGAGGCGTCTTGCTAACATATGAAGCAGGGAAGATTCAAAGAAGTTGACACATGAAAAGCATACGAAGGCCATGGAGAATGCCATGATGTTTCGAAAGTGGGCATTCGAGACACTGTTTGAGAACAACCCATCGGTGGTGATGCTAGTCCCTCAGGGCCGTCCTGGAGCCAACTACCGCGACATCACTAACAGTGTTGGAGGGTAAACAATGCAATTTCAGAGTCGGAGGCGAAACTCGTACTGAAATGATCAGCTTCGAATACCTAGAGGCCCTGGTGATCCTATTTTCGTCAACAGCATGTTGGGCGTTCCGCAAGTTGTCATACCTGGTAAGCTTTTCATTTGGTAAATAAACAGGATCGCGGTATGAAGCTTATGATATCTCTAGTTGGCTAAAATGCGTATCAATCACGACCATCTGGTCGCGAAGAGATGGCGCCGCAATTCGCAAGTCTCATGGCATGGTCAGTAAGTTTTGTGCCCGACGCCAAGGAAACATAACAATTACCTAACTCCGGACAGATACGGATCTGGACCTTCAGCGCCTGCTGTCGGTACTCTCAGTGCCTCTGGACGCCCGACAGAGCTCCTCACTGGCAGATATGTGTTCTCACAGCATGCGCTTACGAGCGTAAATGGGGAAAATAAGAATGCCAATAAGGCCGCCCTCTAAGAAGTAAAGAGTCATTTACGTGGTTAGGAGAGTCAGCTGCGGTTTGCTATCAATAGGAAAGTCTGGCCATATTTTCGGCGACATACAATAGGCTTGAACTCGGGAGATCCATATGGGAGTTCACAGATGTGCTCAATTTTTACTGATCTGGTACGTGGGCGCACCCGAATAGATGATGGAAGCAAATCGATCTCTATCTACTAGAGCCCACACTACCATTGTGTGATAGACACTATTCTCGTTTTCAGTGCTTCAACCTTGACACATCTGAACGACTAAATTGGCTTTCTCTCGTTGCAGATTGACCGATGAGGTTTCACTGAAGCTGCGGTATGCTTGCAACGGCGAGAAAGACCCAATAGCATGTGATTTGATGCTGATGTGCGATACACTGTGGCTACAGAGTCTTGTGGGGCTGGAGGCTGTGCGGCACATTGATAATTTAAGTGGCTACTTACTGATAATGTGACTACACCTTCGATGTCTTCAGGTGATACGAAAAAGATTTGAGAGTGATATATCCCGAAATCACAAAAAGGTTGCGTCTTCGTATATGGCTGCCTGAAACCAGAACATGACAAGTTATGCCAGGCCGCGCATGTAATCCCGTTCTATAGAATACGGATATAAAAACACAAGGCAAGCTAATTTGCCTTGCGATGTGTCCTACTTCTTCACCGGAAGTTCTTTCTCTTTTGTACAGGCCATTTTCTCTACTGGCGGGCACCATGATTATCATCCGCTCCGACTAAGATGCATTGCGTACACGGTTGAGTCGTTAACTAACTAGCCCGAAGATGGATGACATTTTGATTAACCAATCCCTGTGTACAATTTCTTCCGCAGAATTTGGACAACTACGTACTGTGGCCCGAGAAGGGTTGACTTCGCATTAACAGCCATCGTGGTATCCTAAGATTCTTATAGTGTCCCGTAACAGCCGGCTGGGGGGCGGCTGGCGTCCACAGATATACCGGCGTTGTTCACCAGTCTGCAAGGATTATTCCAACTGTTAGTAACAAAGCAAGCTTTATTCTTAGGAACACAGCTTAAAGAAGAGAGAGCGCAGCGAGAATGCTATAGGGGTATGTGTGACAGAACTGAACAACTAACATATTAACTCGATCAGACTCGAACACAGTCCTCACAACCTGATCCTCAACGTCACTGGCGATGCTAGCGTCGGTCCTAACGAATCCGAGATGCCCCCATCCCGTCTTAACTTCCTCGTCTGTATGAATACGCCCCTCGAAAATAATCTTCGCGCGGGTCTTTGGCTTCAAATCGGCGCATAAGACTGCAGCTCCTTCGCCGTCATATGCCAGAGCAATACGTCGTCCCAGCCTAGGCGAGAGTCGATCACGTGATGATAGCCACATTATTCTGCTGACGATGGAGCAACGCGTGTTTCCGGCGAAGGAGTTTGGAGTCAGGAAGACATGAGGCTGTTCTGAGAGATACATTCTGGATGTCTGAAAATTTTTAGCTAGGTAAAATACGACATCTTATTAAATGCTGGAAAACTGAATGTAGCATGCGTAAGTTTTAAACATAAATATCGCACTATAGCCGGCTATATAATAAAGTTTACACCACTTATATTGATGAATGAGTATTAGAGCGCTGCCGTTTCGTAACCTCAGCTTTAGTCTATTATTCTCGCGTAAACCCGGCATTGCGGAATACTGTTTTCGAGCAGCACGTTGTGCCTATGGCATGACGTCGCACGCCGGCGCAGCGTTGCAAAACCGAGCTTCTGATGGTAAGGGATTACCGCTAGTTTTAATAGTGCGAGATGATACGAATTTATTCAAATCGTACGCAAGGCTCGTGCCTCTGTTTCCTAACTCCGAAGGGACCATTTGGTACAATAAATTGAGGCCTCTTTAATATTATCCATCGGTCACCCTGACCCATCGAGCCCCAGCGTTCAGATGTATTATCTGTACTCCAGAGAAGGATGTCTATTTCTGGACTATTTTCGTGTCCAAACTTGGAACTTCCCGTACAACTCTACAAAGTCACAATCTTTGGTGTGAGATAATAACTTTGTCCGCTACCTTCTCGTGCCGTTTTCGGATTGCGTGCGCCGCCTTCCACGTATATTTTAATGTTACTAGTCTGGGTTTCATTAACAAATTACAATCAGTAGCCAGTACGCATAACGAATCCGATTTCTGCATCTGCCGACAGGTAGTACGGATGATCCAACACTGTTTGACATTGGACGGAAAGCAGCATACACTGGTGGTGTAGCCCAGCTCTCCCCGCTTTCGAGCTACTCGAAGCAGGCTCGACTTCAATAAAAAGCAATCGAGATCATCTATATACTATAAACCCCAATTCTGTCTTAAATTAAACACTTATATCGTTTCAACAAGCCAGGGCGTGACTTCAAGATGGCTAGCAACATCGAACTCCTGGACCTCGTCCGGGACTCGAAACTTGAAGCGACATTCCAGGGCCCTAATATAACTATCCATCCAGCTAATTGCCGAATGGAAAGCCACCAAGCAGTATGGCATCGCGAAAATCCTCTTGGATCCGGTGCTTATGGTATAGTATGGTTTGAGAGCAGAAACGCACCGTCACCTTCATTGCGCGCTGTAAAAGAACTCAAGACATATAAGAAGCCTCAGGATGGATTAGACTACAGACTCGAGCTGGGGGCATTGACCAAATTCTCCCAGAGAGAGGTAGGCTTCCTCTCCCAACCTAGTCGTCCTACTGCGTGTTTTGGAAATAACTTTTTTGCATTAGTATCGCGACTACTTCGTAAGGTTTTACGGCTGGTACGAAAAGCCCGAAACGCTGTGCGTCGCCCTAGAATATTGTGCACTTGGAGATCTGAGGAACTATATTATTCGTGAGCGCAAGGCTTTGCCCGAAACAGAAGCCCAAGAAGTTGCGAGCCAGGTTAATCAAGGCCTGGTGTATATGCATGAAAATGACTTTGCCCACCGAGACTTGAAACCAGCGGTATGCTAAATAACAGCTCACTTCAAAGAGCAGAAGGAAGACTGATGGAGCTTTAGAATATCCTTATCCAAACATGCCCCCCAGATGAGTGGAGGGTCAAGATCTGCGACCTCGGTCTAAGCAAACGGGTCGGGGAAAGTGACTCTACAAGTAGTAGAGGGACTCACTGTTACATGCCGCCAGAGATGTTAGGCATAGGAGGAAGAAGGGCACAATCCACTTTCCTTGACATGTGTGTTGACATGTGGTCCCTTGGTGAGACCGTAGTGTACATGTTGACTGCGGAAGCCAGTTTTCCCTATCCAGCAGATCTGATCGGGTATTCACAGGATCGAAGTAAAATGCCCCTAACTCACCAGCGTATAGTTAATGAAAGCCTTTCAGCGTATCGTTTCATTCGTTCTTGTATGGCAATTGAGCCCAAAGAACGATGCACGGCCAAGCAAGCAGCAGAACACGAGTGGCTAGAATACATGAGCAGCTCAGAAAACTCAACAGAATTGAGTGCTGGCGAGGAAACTGATCTTCAGCCTGTGCTAAATGATTTGGGCTACCGCGCACTTGAAGGACTATATGTCAATTACGACGCAAGTCTACCATCCGGTCAGTGGGCTACAACTCAGACACAGCAAGCAGTGACGGAGCAGCAGCGACGTTCCGCTACAGAAAGGCAGCCATATGAAAACACCGCGGAAAGAAGCTTTGTACCAACCAGCCAACCGAAACAGCCCACCGCAATATCTTCTGCGTCACCAGATCCGACTCCTCACTTCCGCTGGGTCTCAGGCAATCCAGTTAATATGTACCAAACTGGCATGGACTGGAGCTCAGTCAACATGCAACCAACAACAACCTCCTCGCCCGAATACGAAAGCACTATGCAGCATAAAACAGCCAGTCTAAGCCGACAGGGTGGTACGCAAGAGGACATAGTCGAAGGTTGTAAGAGGAAAGCTTGAAATCTATTACCAGAGGGACATATTTCTTGTGTGCCCTTTCAAGGACTGCTATTGGAAACTTCCTTTCTGGACCTACTGAAACAGGCAGCGTGAGTGTTGGAATGGTATACGTGGATAGCTTTGTATTTGGGCCGGCTATGAGAACATTTATTTAGTGCATAGTTGTACTAGCTAGTCAAGCTTTTCATTCATGCAACGTCGTTCTATTCATTTATCACCATTTAGACCAAAGGATACGTATATGGTATGATCGTAACATATTTTCTTGAGTAACTGAAAGATAATCAAGTGATGTGTATATATAATGATATTGCAATTGTCTTGTCATCTCTAATTACTAGTGGGGTGATGGCGCAGCTGGGAGCGCGTTAGACTGAAGTAAACTTCAATCTTCAATTATCTAAAGGTCACCGGTTCAAGCCCGGTTCACCCCAAACTTTTAATTCTCGTTATTTAATTCGGGCTTGTGGTTTAGTGGTATAATACTCCCTTAGCACGAGATCTCCTCCTGAGAGGAAATCCATGAGATTGGGAGTGGTCCGGGGTTCGATTCCCCGCGAGTCCAATTATCCGGTATAGTGTAACGGCTAACATATCGCGTTTTCACCCTGCAAAGGGAAAAACCGCGGGGCTCGGGGTTCGATTCCCCGTACCGGAGTATAACAGTGTTTATTTACTTTTGTAAAAAGTACAAATTATCATTTTTATTTAAATAACTCGATAATAATTTTTTTCCCACCTAATATTATCCAATATAACTAGTGACGAGCTAAACAAAGAGAAATTAAACTTGGTGTGAACTTTTTGAAATCCTATTTTAACCTTGGGTGGGCATGTTAGTAGTGTTAGTTGGAGGCTGTTAGGGTCCTGGCGGCTGTCAGACTCTTTAGTAGATCGTATCGGCCCGGGGGGGGGGGCCCTAATAACCAAACTTAAGTGCCCACGTAACAAGTCTCTCTTAACGGACATCACTAACACCGTTTTAAATACGAAAAACCATCCAAGAGACTTGCCAACTCTTCACTTCATGACTTGCGTACAATATTGCCTGTTGGCTGAAAAATTTTGATGATACTTTTGAGTGTATTCATGGCGTATCAACACCGATAACTTTGACCAATTTATAATAAGTTTTCTGTCTAACAAATGCCGCTCTCTGATAGTGTAGGGTGATCAATACTTGTGTTCGAGTTCTGGGTCAATACTATCCCTAGGCTTCTCATTATACTCATGCAGTAGGCCAATAGGATGAGTCTTGGCGAATCTCACAGTTTTCCAGACCGACGGGCTCTGCCTGAAGATCAGATCAATCTCCTCCAAGCTGCGGCCCATAGTCTCGGGGAACAGCGTCCACACTGAGATGGGGATAACGGCACCAACAGCAGCGAAAACGATGTAATACCGCCAGCCGATGGTGTTGATAGCGACGGGTGTGACCATAGCTACGACGAAGTTCCTAGATATAACATTAGCACAGGAATAGAAGACTAAGGACTAACAAGCTATCCGTAGCTTAAACAGAGGTTAATACTCACCAAAGCCAGTGATTAGCTGTAGATATGGAGCTCATGGCCATGCGCAGCCTAAGAGGCGCGATCTCAGTGCAGTACAAGAAGTTCGCACCGAGGAACCCGATCGGCACGAAGGTATTGAAAAGGTAGATGAAAACACCTGCGGCGATCTGCGCCGAGGTGTTGTTCTTGTTGAATGAGGTTGCAATGGCGAGTGCGACCATGCACGCGCTCATACCGAAGCCGCTCACGATGAAGACAGCACGGCGCCCGAAACGGTCAATGCAGATGAAGGCCAAGAATGATGATAGGAACTTCCAGAGCAGCGCGCCGGCTGATAGCACGCGCGAGATCTCACTACTTAGTCCTAGATTCTGCTGGAAGAGAATCGTAGCGTAGACACTGATGAGGTTAGATCCACTGTAAAGGTTTGGTTAGCGAGCTCTATCTTGTAAAACGTTTGTCGATATAGCCCAAGGCGCCAGAAGGGATTACTCACGATAGCTGCTGGTAAAATTGTAGCAAGATGCACAAGCCGAACCGATAAGCAAGCTTATCCTCGCCCATCTTGATCAGATCGCTCAGCTTCGCTGCCGTCATCCGTGTGGTCTCGAGCGAATGCTCAATACCCATGATCTCAAGACCGACCTCGGGGGAATCCTCACTCAGTCCTCGCAGCACAGCAAGATTCGCGCGAGCCTGCTCGCCCTTGTTTTTCATGAGCAGCCATCTGGGGCTCTCCGGGAAGCTATACACAGACCCTATGAGGACGAGTGAAAAGACAGTGGAGATAGCGATAGGCGGACGCCAGGTGACGGGGCCGTGATGATACTCGAAAAAGCCAAGGTCGATAAAAGACTCGAGGACGTAGCCTAGGCAAATGAACAAGCCGTCCAGCACGACATGTTGACCGCGGTTCTTGGCACCAGATGTCTCGCTCTGCCACACGGGCACGATGGAGCTCAGCTGGCCGACGCCTAGCCCAAGTACCACGCGGCCGACAATAAACTGCGACAGTGAAAAGGCGGAAGCCTCGAGGACGATGCCGATCAAAGTGCACAAAGCGCCGACAAAGATAACATGGCGGCGTCCAAAGCGGTCGCCAGACCAGGAACAACTCAAGGCGCCCACAAGTGCGCCGAGTACGAAGACCGCAACGACGACACCCTGGATTGTTGACTTCTGGCTTTTCTCGGCACCGGTAGAGCTCACTGTGTCGATCCCTGGGAATGTCTTAACCCAATTCTCCTCTGTAAGGAGACCGCCCAAGCCCGCTTGGTTATAGCCGAAGAGCACGAAAGCTGGGCACACAATAAGTGCAAGTTGCAGCCTGCTTAGGGCTGAGCCCTGGAGGCCGAAGGGCGTGTTCACAGACATTCTCTCGCCGTCTTTAGGGAAACTAAAGTCACTGAACATGCGAGGTTTTGCGATACTAGAAAGGTCCAACCAAGCACGACCAGTCCAGGAACCTAGAAAAAACGTTCAAACAGAGCACCTGCTCCGTGGGGAGGGAATATCCATTTTATCGAGGGTTTTCTGAGGAACTAACCCCATCCTAGGTCCTGAGTAGTCGTTACTCCGCGCTGGAGCCCCGTGGGTCATATGAGTCGGCGCCTCGCGCATTGTTGAGTTGCCGGAGTCGCAAGTAGTGAAGTGGGCTTTGGAATCAGTGAGCCATGCCAAAGACCGGAAAATGTGGGGGATGCCTAGGACCAGAAATGTCACAGTAATTACATACAGAACGGTTGTTGGATATCAGGGCATTTGGGGTCGGCAGTGTAGAGAAGTCTGGTGTAGCTGATCTGCGTCCCTAGCGTGCGGTTTTTTTCTCGGCCGGTGGATATGGCGCGCTTAGTACTTACTTTCAGCTGTTGAACACAATTTTCTCCCTTTCCTTTCCTCCAAGAAGATCTCTTGATAATACAAGCTCAACAAGCTTCACCAAGATATGCAGCCAAGGCCCGATGCGGCTCTGGGAGTGAACTCTCGCCAGAAACCATTGTGGATATTCGAAGCAAAAGGGAATCCACACAGATGGACGCGGTCCACTCCTTTGCAAGACCTGACTCGTGAATGGCGGAGAGCAGTGAAGAGTGGCTCGCGAAACGATGTCGTCGGGCTTGAGTCTGTTTTGGCATATCCGAAGCGTCCGCGAGCCAGGCGTCTCGTGCTTGTGTCATTGGTAGTCGCCACCAGTAACCATTCGACATAGCTGTTGCGTTGCTAAACGGGCTGCATTTAACTGGAAGATCTTCACTCTAATAATGCCGATTCAAAAGTTCTGCTTAACCACGTGCTGAACCAATTTTGTATGCTTTTTGGCCGTGTCGCACGCAGCAACGGCTAACGATCGTGAGGTATATCAAAAGTGATGCTGGCGAGTTACCATGAAGATTTGCAACATATTCATCTCATCCTACTTTGCTTAGTATGATGCGTAAAAATACATCAGCAGTCCTTCACAACCCACCGTTCTCTTTCTTCACCGCTTATGCGGCAGTCAACTCACCAATTCGCCTCTCGATTTCGGGGACTTGCCTCAACAGCACCTCCAAGTCCTCTTTCTCGTCCTCCAACTGTAGTCTCTTCTCGGCGTCCAACTTAGTGAACACGAAGTTACCCTGCCCATCGAATTGCAGAATCTTACTATGATATTTCCAGAGACTCCTCCGATGACTAACCGTCATAAGAGTTATGCCTAATGCTTTGGCATTATCATACATAACCTTCTCAGTCTCCAATGTTACACTGCTTGTACACTCATCGAGGATTGCGTACCGCGGTTTGTGGTAAAATAGACGAGCCATCGCTACTCGTTGCTGCAATCCTCCCGACAGAACATCTCGCCATTCAGCTTCAGCATCCCAACCCTCAGGGTAAAGATCTACCAAATGCTCAAGCGATAGAATTTTTAGAATATCGAGCAATTCAGCGTCGGTAACCCCCCGTCCGCGTACTGCCCGCAGACTATCCGGGTATGTAATCTGTTGCCGAAGACTGCCTCGAGATAGGTAAGGTCTTTGGGGAATGTAAAAAATATCTGCGAATGGAGGCTTGTACACGGTCCCGCCATAGACAGGCCATAACCCACCCAGTATACGGAAAAGGCTCGACTTGCCGCAGCCGTTTGGACCAACAACCAGAAGGTGATCGCCTTGCTTTAGAGAGAATGACAACGCTTTCACAAGTACATCGCCGTTGGGGGAGATAATAGGGACATTGACGAACTCAATATCCTTGCTTTCAACCACCTTCCCGCGGCCTTTTAATACAGCCTCGTGTTCTTTGGTTCCCGAGCTTGACACAAGCTTCTTCTCGAAATGACCTGCTTGTATATCGTCCATCACTTCCAGTAGAGATGCTACACGAGACGTGTAACCTGCCAGCTCCATGATTTCGCGGTAGGAGAACATGACACGACCAAACGCATCTGACGCACCTAGCAGCATGCGACGATTCGTAACAAATGTTTCCGTCCGGTCACCCATGCTCACTACGTCGCTCAGTTGACCAGGGAGCTTGAAGAAAACGGGTACACTGCAGAGCATGAGACCCAGAGCCCCCCAAAAGTACTTTATGACAAAGTCTTCCATGATACCGTGATAAAATCGCCGACGTAATATATAATTCACATGCTTGATGAGTGTGAAGTATCCCTTGTCCAGTGTGTCCTTCTCCGCCTCATGGCCATGGTAAAGGGCAACTTCCTCGCTGTGATCGATAAGTCTGGAGTGCTGGAATCGGAACTCTCCCTCTAGCCGCGCTTCATCGGCGACATATTTGCCGAAAGGCGGAGTGAGTGCCCGCATGACGTTGGCTGATAATTGGACGAGTAACGACATGAACACAACGCCCTCACCACCCACGCTCTTTGATAATGACCAAGTGTATATTGTCTGCGAAGACGTTAGCTAGTCCAAGCGGGCGAGTA
Source organism: Xylariaceae sp. FL1651 (assembly GCA_025201745.1). Classification (NCBI taxonomy): domain Eukaryota; kingdom Fungi; phylum Ascomycota; class Sordariomycetes; order Xylariales; family Xylariaceae; species Xylariaceae sp. FL1651. Next base: position 371,208 of record MU624239.1, on the reverse strand, counting down.
GGCAGGAATGCGTACCATATCCAATATCGGCTTGGCTAAGTTACTATAGAGTTCGGCCAAGCTATTCGAAAATTTGGCAACATCCACAGATATCACCTGATCAGGATTCTTTATTCTATCGTCCAGTGCAGATATGCCATAAAAGGTAAGTTTGGAGAGGTATTTGTCGTGTATGTATTGGGTCAATCGTGTTCGATACTTCAGCGAAAGCTCAGCTTGATGGTACGAGAGCTAGAAATCAAGTGTGTTAGAAGTAATCTCGTTATTATAGACTCATTTAGCCGGTAACTACTGACCATTGAATTCGTAAACGTCGCAGGCACAGCGATCAACATCCACCATACTATTCTCGTCAAGAACTCTTTCCCATTTCCTTTGACAAGGGCCTTGACGATGGCGCCATCCATCTCAGCAACCTTCAAGCTAATAATGGTTCGCACAACAAGGAAAAAACTGTGGCTTATAAGCAACCTGGCCTCCGGGCTAGCCGCCCCCGGAATGACGATCTTCAACAACCTCAACAAAGAGCGGAAGAACTCGCGGTTCAATTCGACCTTTTTCTTACTCGCGGAGTCTTGGGTATCGCTCGATGTAGTGCCGGAGCGCCGTTTGGTAGCTTCACGGGCAGAAGCAGCTTTCTGCTCAGAGATAGCATGGCGGATACGATTCACTAGGGCGACCAAGAGAGTCAGGTAGACGGCACGGGAGATGCGGGTTCGGTTCGAGACATAAAGTTCAGTCAACTGAGCGACGACACTCTTAATAGACCCATGAGGCAAGACGACCTTAGATTGTACGGCCATGGCGGCGCGCGCGGGAGAGCTCCCAATGCGCCCCGACGATGGTGAAAGGGAGCTCGGCGGGTCTGGACTGGCGCTGTTCGAAGCAATTGGCGACAGAAGTCAGCCCATGAAGAGCGGAGTAAATTGAAGCGAGAACCGTTATCAGTTGAAAAGCGTGTATGCTTTATTACATGTTTGAGTGGACAGGTGATGTTGCGGACATCCACCAGCCTATGGACAAGTTGGAGGTGGATGGGGAAGCTCTCGAGGTAGGTACAATTATCGCATGCATGTCCCTCGGCGAGAGCCTGCAATGCTATGTACGTCTCGGGCAATAACAGCGCTGGGTGACGTCCAGCTTGCATGTGATTCCCTGGACTGCTTGGTCAGGATGTCATTGGCTGAAAGGTGTGGCTTGTGCTAGTATGATTGCAGGTGGCTGTGTTGCGCTGTGGCGCGTATTGAGTCCTAAGATAAATTTAACAGCGTGGGGTAATATCGGTATATCCGAAAATGCGCCTTTCTTCGCGGGGTTCTCGAAAGAATTTCCTTGTAGAAGTGGCGTTGCTCTTTGTATCTACATGATTGGTTTTACTCATTGTTATCTTGCTTCAGTATCCACGCCGAGTTTTCGATTGAGGTTCTACCGTCGACATGTCAGGTGACGAGGAGATCGTAGTCTACGACGAGGTTGAAATCGAAGACATGACCTTCGACGAGACACTCCAAATCTTCCACTATCCATGCCCTTGTGGCGACCGGTTCCAGATTGCGCTCGTGGACCTCCAAGACGAGTCGACAGACATAGCCGTGTGCCCTAGCTGCAGTCTGATGATACGAGTTATATTTGATCAGGTTGGTGGAGCATGGACATCGCAAGTTCGGGCATCTACTGTAGGGCCCGTATTAACAGTCTCGACTAGGATAATCTTCCGAAACCTCCCCCAGATCCTGCCTCCCCCGAACCTACGACGCAGCAACAGCAGCAGCAGCAGGTGCCCATCGCCGCATGAAGGATTTATGCTGCCTATCAACCAGACTACGCAGAGGAAAATCTGTGATCAAACACCCTATCTACGTAACGCGAAACAAGTGGCTAAAGCGAGACATCCAGCAGCGTTGCACAGTAGTAGTCGCAGCATCAACCTAAGCGCAACGCTGGTCCTCACATAGTCTACATCCCGCATCCTGCGCATCAGCCGCGGAGTCGTAGAGTGGTCATACGGCTACTTGATAAAATTATAATATCTTATGGAGATCAGGAGCGCTTTTAGCGCGACGTGTTTGCACATCGCCTCGAACAGTACCTCTGATATCGGATCCTCCGACGCCTTGTGTCATCTCAGAGAATCCACCTTACGCACAGTTCAACGGGAGTTACAGAAGCGTGCATGTAATGGACCAATAAAGGCCATCTTGGAAAATTGTCATTGATTATCAGGTCATTCGTTGCAATAAAGGGTATATAAACATGAACCAGTACCTCGTCCGAAACGCCATAGCCCATAACCCAACCACCCGTCTTGGTATTTCGCTCCCGGTTTGATCATGCCACCGCTGCCTTGTCCATCCCAAACTCCAGTGAAATGCGAAAAAGTCCGCTTCAGCGTTCTGCGGTGTCATAAAAGGACCAGCCCCGCAGCCGAGAAAACTATAAGTCCCATGATGGATGCTTCAACAGCAGGCTTGTCCGCTACAACTGTTGTGAGAGGCGGGAGAGCTTCAGCAATAATCTCTGTAGTGTTGCTTGTGTCTACTTCCAAGACTAAAGGATTATCAGCTTCCTGTCTGCAGCAGTAACGAGCTGGGAACTGCAAAGCCACGAGCATCATACCTCTCAAGTTTGGTGGTGTTAGTTCGACGGTGCTAGTGGGGTGCGCAACAACACGTTGATGAAGCGCTGTCACGCTTGGAATAGCTGCAGCCAAGAGGATGTTGCGTAATCGCATTCTGATCAATTTCGAGTTCTTTGGTGTTGAAGAGCATCCGTTTTCTTCCAGCACAAAATCCTCAGCCGTGCGCCAATCCAGTCTTATGTACACCCAAAGGTTGATAAGGCGTTGATAAGAGCACTCAGTGGGTGGTAAACTGAGTCAAGGCAGGGTCGAGGGTTGAGAGCTTAAAGAGCTGAAAGTCAAAGTTGTGGCTGGCTAGTAAACAGCGCCTTTCAAAAATTGGTCGACAAAGCCAACAGCTGTCGAATTTAATGAAAAACAAGGCTGTTCGTTATACAAATTGGCGCTACAAGGCCGTGATATTATGTGAGTTTGCGGTGTTTCTTGCACGACATCATCGTTGCAGAGCAAAACCAATCGAGAAAGATACCGAAACGCGGGCAAGGATGCTCTTATTAAAAGCCGGTCAACAAGCTCTAATTTTGCATTGATAAGTAGCTGGTCTGCACGTACCGAAAGTAAACCTGCAAAACCGGGCAGAAGCTGGGTCCATCAATGCTCTAGGTACGGAGTACAAGTTCCTATACTAGTAGTGTGGACCAGCGTTCCGCTCTGTAGTATGTTTGTTTGGTCTCGTCCCCTCCCTTGCGGTGCTCCGCCGCGATAGCTATCAGCTTCCCAGCTCGCCAAGGCATGGCGTTGTGGATCATGCAGCAATGGCGAAGTGGTCGAACAAGGGGGCTAGTTAACTTTCGCGCCATCACCAAAAAAACGCGCGTTGCCCGCCTTACCAGCTTTGGATCGCAAGCAGGGCCCTCTAAGACGATTACGGAAACGTGTCTACGAACGCAACATTTGCCCTCATCCAAACTGAGCATCGCGCCCGGATCTCTCGATCTAGCCCATCGCTAGCAGCAGTAGCAACAGCCACCTCGCCGCTTCTTGTGCAGACTAGTACGGGATGCAGAATGTGTTATCGTTGGCTGCATAATGCGCTCTGCCGCTGTGACAAAAGAAAGAAAGTCTGAAACATAACATGATGAGCACCGCAGCAAGACATCAAGACCAGACAACATAAGTTCAGATCAAGACATACAGAGTAGGTGAGATCTGCTGGGGAATAGGACTGTGCACTATAGGTTTTTTTCATGGCCACCCTTGCCCAGTTGCGTCAGTGCTTCGTAATTGGGGACGACACCTTGATCACTATGCTACCCTCCTCCGAGAAGCCGACCCGTGCTATATCGCTAAATGCCATGATAAAGACAGCATATCGAATAGATGAACTACTTGATGAATGACAACCTGACGTCCACCAGATATGAACTGCACAAATACAGGGCTGATAGTATAGTATGTACTCGTTTGGCTCGATTAAAACAACCGTGCATGCTTATACATAGACGAGCCGAACGATGAGAGCATTCTCAAGGGGTTGTACCTCATCAAGCGAATGCTAGGCGCTGGGGTCTGGAGGTGGGTGACCTCAACTGACAATTGCCAGAAAGATAAGAGCCATGCCGGTCATTGTTTGATCATCATGAGGGGCAGCTAAACTATGTTTGTTAGAGTGGGCGGCCGGTCCCGGCTGGCTGCATAAACCTCGTTTACCATTTCTGGCTTTTATCGACCTTGCAAGCTTCTGTCACTGTCGCCAATGTGGCTGACGTCATAGCGCGTATGAAATATCTTCACTAAGGAAACCAGTTTCAGGATATAAATCTTGAAGCGTTTTGCGATTTATCTGCAACACAAATAAGGCTCTAAGTAAAAGTCACAACTCCACAAAGAACTAAGAAAGAAGAACTACGATATGATTTAACAAATGGGAATATATACACACATATATATCTCATCGTTGTAATCTGATACAATCACTTACACTGTTCAATAATGCGTTAACCTCTGTACAGTCGTACAATCCTAGATCAGACCAGAAGATACTGCGTCGTTTCGGCTGCATCTGTAAACCGCTATCATCAGTTCGTTTTATAAGAAAATGTATTGCATAAAGGAAAGCCAATCATGTACCCTTGGGAGCAAAAATTGCCAACCAAGAGCCCTTCAATTGCTTCACAGCCGGCATGGTTCTGCCCTGATTAATTGCCCAAAAAAAAAAAAAAAAAAAAAAAAAAACCGAACATACAGTCAAAGCCATCCAAAGAAGCATTTGAGACACTATCCCGTAGGTATGAAGCGCAAAATTAACTTCAGTCAAACGCTGACTTGGACGTAATCTACTACCAAGGTTGATGGCCCCAAGATCCTCTAGTAGGCGATTCTCGCTGTCATACAACGAGCCGGGTATTGTCGCGTATATATCGTTGGTGCCTACCTAGCGATAACGGCGTCTTTTTTTTTTCGTCACAGATATATTCTATCTTGGATAATAAGCTAAACCGCCTGCGGTTCGAATTTCACGTGCGTCGATCTCGTCATCTTGTATTGAACAGCTCCATTGTTCTTGCTCGCTCTCTAGATCTCCCGGCATCCTTGTAATCGAAGTTTGCTAAGCCTTGATTGTTTACCCACATTGCTTAGGTAACCAAGTGATCTATGTACATATATATTTCTCTTTGATCTTTCATCCACTTTCCATAACTAATTATAACATTTGGTCCCCCGTGATTATACATTGCTTCGTACCTCAACAGTATATAAAGACCTCCGGCTTAAAGGCATTTTTATATTTGAATTAAAAATATCGATGTTAATCTTTAATTTCGAAATTTTGATTAGAGTTAAGTAAGTATTTATATCGTAAGTTAGATGAGAAGGTTGGTGTAAGAACGCGTTTAAGGAGTTGAGCGCCGCGGCCCATCAGCAAGTAGCCCGCATCAATCGGTAGATCAGCTTATAGAGTAAACATCCCATGAGATACGGTTTTCAGTAATTAAATTATTAAGCAGAGCTAATTGAAAGCATCTGCCATTAAAAAAAAGGAAACTGTTTTGACTCGCTAGTAAAGTTAAGGATGGATCCAAAGGGAAGCTTCACTACTGACCTATACCCTACATTGGGGAGATGATGCACTTGACCAGAGTAAAGAATTGTACTTCGTCATCCGGGGCCAGATATATACACAAGAAGAGCTCTAGTAAGTTATAGTTTAGCTCTAGAATCATTTGTAGACTTAGCAATGGAAATAGTGTCATAGTGCATATAATTGCATTTTGAGCTCGCTACACTTCATAGGCTTGATATCAGAGAGGAACCTCACAAGTCACTGATGCAACTCAAACATTTCTTAACATTATAGCACTCAATAGACAGAATATATCTACTCTTCGCAGACACTGCTCGCCATCACGCACATGCCAGCACGCAATCTTCCCTCAACATAAAGTACTAAGAACTACCCAACGAGAAATGGATGGCTGTGAGTGTCAAGTAATATCTAGATACTGGAAACTTGTGTAGGAATTTCACTAATGATTTTCAATTTTGTTCATGCCAAGAAGAACTCAATAGTGTCCCGTATCTCCAAGAGGAAGTAATCAAAGTCAAAGTGATGCTGAGCAAAGGATCAAGGAAGAAGAAACTAAGTTTAGAAAACGCTTTGAAGCTTAGTTATAATAGGACGAAGGTATGAAGTTTAAGTCGGTATTTTGATGAGACGCCTGGCTTTGATTCTGTCAGGTGTATTTGTGCCAATACCCTCTAAGGTGCCATATCGAGCCTTTTGGATACATATTAGGACCTCACAGCCCTCTTTGGGGGTTTGGAGGGCCAGGAATCAATGACTTTGAGCCCTTAATACCTACTTTCCACCTGCGTCCCAACGGCTAATAGGCTTTTATTTACTCTGTGACCAAAACCCCATGACAGACTCATCCAACATGACTACATAAGAGCACTTATGAGTAGCTTGGACTAGCACGCTGGTTTACAGGTAATTAGAAGGGCAAGACGGGCTAGGTATCCGGCATCTCGTCTCTTCTTTACTGTTCCTTTTCTTCCTTCTTTTTCGATCCGAGTGAATAAGGTTCTAGGTGACTCTTTGGCGTGGAAGGCTGTGCAGCTCGGCCTTACGGAGAGCAACAATTAAAGTGATGCGAAGTAACAGAGATATACACTAGAATGACAAGCACGGGTCCAAGAGGACTGTTTAGCAGAGCGCCTTGGGATTCGCACTGGATCAAATGGCAACTTCCGAATGGAAGTATGAGAGGAAAATGTTACTTACTAGAACAATCAACAAGGCCTGCTATTTAATCCTTTGTCCACTCTTAACATGATATGATCAGTCATAGATTGCTTCTTGATTATCAACATCGCGACCAATTTTGGTTCAAGAACATCAAACTAGTGTGTTTTAAAGTAAGTATGTTAATCATGGAGTTGTTAGTCGATACCAAAGTGTTCACCCAAAGCTGACCTGTGTCTACGGCCAAGTATCATTACAAGTGATCTGAACCTGGTTGATTACGGCATCAGCTTACCTAAAGTATTTTACTTCGTGTCTCCTAATTGACGGAAGACTCGAAGTACTCTGACAGATTACTCAGATTATCCGCATTAAGACAATTTGATGACTCGGATTTAGTATTTCTACTTGATGCTATTAATTAGCCCGCCTTAATTATAATTATCTAACTCCACACCCATACCTAGGCTCCAACCCCCCCCCACTGAAACCCCCTTGCTGCCTGTTAACGCTCCTAAATATGAATTGATACGAACTTGCGCTATGCCGCCTAATTAAACATCCTCACGTTGGTGTCTACTAGGGGGTAAGCTGCCTGAAATTTTGTGATCCCTAGCATCAACGGGACTATGCTGCCTGCAACTCTAGGAGTTGGTGTACGATATAAAAGTCATGTAATTGGCTCTCAAGTTTTGAATTCGTGTTTGTGCGACTCGCGAATTCTGCTCTATCCCTAATCTCAGTTTGCCATGGCTACAAACCAGAACTCTCAGGTGAGACTGCATCTCACTAATATACTCAATGAAGAGATAGTCTACCAGCGCTGCCTGTTAGTCACGGGCACCTGCCACGATTTTGCGGATGCCGAGGACTTTGTTGCTGTGAAGACGAGAGACAGCTTCCACCAAATATCGCCTCAACATAATTGGCCCGTTGCAAATGGATCCTTTAGCTGTCTGTTGATGCTACATGCCGGACCGAACAAAGTCGACTTCGAGCTGTATCATAAAAACAAAATCTACGGCTCGAATAGGATAATCATACAATACCAACCGTTACTACAGCTACCACCACTTCATCTAGCCATTATGGTGGCGCGCGACTCACCGTTACTGATCGATTGCCCGCAGGCTAAGCGCGGAGCAATAAGCAATGCACATAGCTCACTCGAGGCTGCCATCGTGAAGCTGAGAATAGCAGCATATATGTGGCAGGCGTTAACGGCTGAAGACTGTCGTCGTCGAGGTCTGGGGCGACGAACCTTCAGGCTGGACGAAGAATGGGGTCTCGATACAACTACAGTCGCCTCTCTGCAGCGTAGCTCGAGCGACGACTGTATGGACACCGTCGCCAAAGTGCACGTCGTGCGAAGCGAGAAAACTGTCGCAGAATTGCGGAATCCACAGTTCGCACAAAAAGTTGACCGTACTCGCAACGGCCTTTATGGTTTTTTCGAACAGGCCCTTAACATTTATGGCGCACCTTTCCTCTCGAGCTCCCGTCCAGTAGTCGCGGGAATGATTCTGGACAGCCGTAAGTTCTCCCTTTTTGTTTCCGAGAACTGCAACTCTGGAGATATTTGATGGTATTGATTAAAACGAGCGGAGTGCAATGAGAATTACTAGGCAGATCTCACATTTGGTATCTCAAATATTACTCTTATCAGGAGACATTTTGGAGTGTAACGGCTGACTTTAATATTAAAGACTATTCTCATGACCAAGGAAAGATCCTTGGACATGTTGCGCAAGCGCACCATAATACCTCAGGCATGTCCTTGGGAGTTTTTGGTAGTCACACCACATACGCTTGGCCCCGTTTTCTGGAAGAAGTACCGAGCTGCTTACTTGATCCTACTGCTTGCGGTGACGCTGTAGCTAACGATCACGGTCAATGCTTCGCGTTAAAAGATGCTTGCTGTGTTGGACAGGGGAGTATGTTTGATCAGGTCAGGCGAGCCTTTGGAGTGGAAGACCCAATACAGCCCTGGAAGACGAATTTCATCGCGTCATGGAGCAACGCTTTCATCGCTCAGCAGTCTCGGCTACCTTGGATCCCTTGGGATCTAGAAGGCGCGTTGCGGATGTTGGCACAAGACCATTTTAGACTTCCTGGTGACAAGAAGTTATCAGTAACTGAAAAAGAGAGCCCCGTAACAATTAAATGTGTTCTCGACGAGGAAGATGAGCCATGCTTTGAGGCGGTATGCATGGCTGGTATCGCTCGGATACGATTCCGAAGTCGATCGACAAAGGAGATCGATTTTCTCAAGAGGGATACCGACCAACTAGACAACTTGGTCAGGCCAGGCCCTCTGAATTACCTCATCACCGCTAAGATGCTGAGGACAGAGCTCGACAAAGCAGACAACGCAGAGGTTGAAGTCCTAGGCAGTGAGCTATTCCTATATTATTTTCTACCCCCTATGAGTGTTCTCGCGGCAATTCTTATCAATTAAAGTAACAGGAAGATTCAGTGGAAGTGGCAATAATCCATCATTCTTTTCGTCGTAGAGTGTTTCATACCAGAGTAAAAGCTGATCAAGAAGTGTTAGTGCACGGGAAAACCCGCAAAATCAGAAATATCTGGCAATTCCTTGCCGACCAGCCCTTTATTAAAGTACCAGGAACATCTCTCATTCTTTCGAAGCGATCGGCAAAGCCCAAGCAGCTAGATACCTCTGACTTACGGAGCTGGGCCCTGTTATTAAAGCGACGGAGCGGGCTTGACCCATCCGGATTCACAACTGCGAATCAGATCGACCTTCGAATCGGCGCTGTCATGGATGGAGCCGTGGTATATTATAGCGATGGTAGTAAATGTAATTGTGGTATCCCTAGCCAAAATGACTATGGTGGGCACCTGTCCGAAGACAAATCACTTTCAGAAACCGAGGCCTTCCGCATCTCTCGCGTATGCGTCAACACTGGCCCTCCGCACAACAACTATGAATGTAAGTGAGGCTGGAGAATAGAGGTCTTCTTTTGGCTAAATGATAGGAGAGAGTGTTATCCGTCGAATTATCCCATGTCCCAACAGCCTTATTTATTTCGAACTCTCATGAAACGTTACTTTGCTAACTGGAGAATTTGCAGTGAGGGGATGCCGGATGACTCTGTCGAATGGTGAATCTTGGGGAGCACTCAACAATCACACAGACGATGTCATGGAACATCTTATTTGTGAACCAGATGAACGTATCATTGGCTTTTTCGGGAGATGCGAAGGGAACGGGTTTACCAGCGAGTTTGGCATCATTACGGCGCCAAGGAGCGTGGTTGACAGCGAGGAAGGTCTACCGACAGCGATCTATGATATGCCAGAACTAATGAACATTGACGCTGAGGACCAACATAATAACTCTTCGCACTCAGGCTCGGATGAGGAGGAAGATGGCGAAGAAGAAATGATGGTTTAGGGTGATTAAAGCTAGTGTCGTCTTTACAGGAAAAAAAGGGGGCCGAGCTGTCCGGAGAGCAGTATGCGACTTCTTACCGCGGGTGTAAGTCAGATATCAGCTTTTGGTTTATTTCGCTCTCAACTCGATATAATAATAGAATAGAAAAGAGCGTGCCTGTGAGAGGAGTACTTGATGTGGAGATGCTCTTCGTTCCAGTCTAGTAGAGTCATTCAATGTTGCTCTGTTTCCACATTATCTCATACATCCAAACACGCTTGCCGTGATCATTACTTACGTATGCGTATAAACGAAATACTGTTTAATTCATTATCACAGCACGCTCACTAATCCAACCCTGAAGGGTCTCCAGACTTGGCTGCCTGTTACCAATTCCGGGGCAGTGAATCAGCTGCTCCATACAAACTCGCCAATATCGAATTCGGCCGTACTCAGCCCCAGCGCTGACGCACTTTGAGCGCTCTGTTCACCAATTGCAGATGGACGACATTGAAAGTCGATTAGGCCAATAATCGCCGTCCAGAGTCGGACGCTGGTATCCTGTTTACGTGGCTTTGCCTTAATCTGCGTCCATACTGGTGGGTTGCATCTTCTCAGCCTACCTATATTTAGAGCCCGACATGTTTATAAGCCATGACTTCGCTGCATATCTCTAGTGTGTCTCCTGCGGCCTATATACGCGAGAAGGAATCGCAGCCGCCCCCTCGTTGCTTTCTCTTGCGGTCAGGCCGTCGTCAATAGCAGAACCTTCGAGCTAATCACGTCATCAGAAGGCCAAGAGTGTCCGGTAACCACATTTCCTTGTTGACTATGACCGAGTATGTCGAAGCACGGTCTTTGGCCGCTCTGAATCAACTTGCCGCCAATCCTCCTCAGTATCCAAAGAAGCCAACTGAGGCAAGACAGGATCCGCTCACTCTTTATATCTCCAGGGTTCCTGGCACGAGGGGTACGCGCATACAAAGCTAGTCAGTGACGATAATGGACCCTAATCGCAGTCGTAGACATTATTCTCTCAACGCTGAAACCCCAAGTCAAGAACGTAACGGCAGAAGATGTTGCCAGTTCACTGTACTACGTGCATTTTCAGACGCCTGAGGAAGACCCCCTAGTACCTCCAAACCAGCCTTGGCACTCTCCTTCCCCTAGATCGAGTGAAGAAAGCCCGAGGACTCATATTCACCGAAAACCCGTACCGACAGTGCCAGGGCAAGCCTCACCAGGGACGGTCTCTATCTCCTCGGCGGCCCCTATAGGAAAAGAAAACCAAGGCCATGGTGTACCAACGCGAAAGCCTATTCCAGAGATAGGTTCAGGTGGCACCCCCGGAGACAGGCTGCCTACTCTGACTGTAATGCCACCAACAGCACCTGTCTACCGGAAGCCTCTCGGTCCTCGACCAGTTATTAGCGAGTCCGCGGAAATAGGTAATCCACTATTAACCGATGTGCATCATCCATTATTTCACGGATCAAACCTCGAGGACCAGCCTCCTCCACTTCCTACTCGTGCTAGGGACAGATGTCCTCCAGTCGATTTGACAGAGGCATCCTCTCTAGCGCCTTCTATCGGGAGCTCCCCCGTCTCACCACCTACTAAGCGGCGACCGTTCAGCCCTTTCTCTCTAATACTCATTAGGAGAGATCCGAGTTCGGGACAGCAGTGGAACGTTGGAAAGATAGCGTCTTTTCAACTCGAGAACCCCGAGCTTATCGATGAAGCAAAACATCATCAGCCCTCACCTTCCGTTCAGATTCACCTGGAGACGTCCGGGTACGCCAAATTCCGCGGCATGCCAGCGGGATCAGAAGTGGGTTTGAGGGGAAGCCTCGATCTACGGCCGGGTAGTTCATCGTCAGCCACCAAACTACAGCTACCTGACATTCCGACTGGCATGCCTGCCTCGGGGGCGTTCGAGCGCCAAGTGAAGATGGCATATTCGCCATCATTTACCGCTAACCTTCGGCAGCGCTTTCGAAGCCGGAGCTTAGTCGACGAGGGTCGACCTTCTTCACCTGTTCAACGTCCTGGTCACGATCGGCATGGCAGTCAAGCATCCATAGGGTCCTTTGGAGGAGATTTTGATGGGAGCGATGCCCCCGTCATCACACAACCTGCGCCTGGTCTTAAACCCAGGGGTTATATATTTTACAGTCCTTGGAATGGTCGCTGTGAATTCGTCACAGGAAATGCAGGACGCAGCTTGAAGTGCAGGCATATACTTCCAACCTACGGTGCTGGGCTGTATAATCCGCTAGTCGAAGGGACTCATGGCGAACACGGAGCTGAGAAAGCAGAGAATACGCAACCGATTAGCGAGTTACGCTTTAACTTACCAACAAATGAGCTTTTTACGGACAAGAGATCTCCTGAAGGCGGCGTTAGAGCTAGGGACCAGATACAGAGCCAGTTCAACAGAATTATGGCGAAGGCGCAGGGTCTTGAGGATAGCGATGAGGACGACTTGCACTTCGCACTGAGCCTTGGCAGAGAGAAGGCGGGTGGAGGAAACAGGGGCAAGCGAGCCAAGATGGGCAAGCTTATCATCTTCGATGAAGGATTGAAGATGCTTGACCTTGTAGTCGCCGCAAACGTAGGGGTCTGGTGGATCACCTGGGAACGAACTTATTGATCTACTTGGACCTAATGATCATAAAGCAGTGGAAAATATTCGCGTGTCGTAGGGCTCACGAGAAACGAAGCTAGACAACCTAATTCATAGAGAAGCATTCCTAAACCACTTAGCTAGGGATTAAGCTAGAAGCTGGCTTAATGTAACAGCGGTGTCTATTACCTCGTCCCGTCTTTTGCATTCTGCACAACGTTAGCTTTGACAATGAATATACTGATCTCTTTTAATTTCACTGGGATACGGCATGTTCAATTGCTTCCAGTACATACTACCAATAATATTGGATTGAGCATTCAGTGCTGGGACTGTTGACCTGCAAAATACTGTACACTTAAACAATTACATAGACGGGAGTAGCAGTCTTTATGCATTAATCCCGTACCAAACGGTCTAAACTCGACATATGCACGGCTTAAGAGAAAAGGCTGCCGCCACAGTGCAAAGCCACAGATATCCAACCACTGCTTCTTGCGACAGATTCGATGGTTCAAACCTCGCAACGATCAACCAGGCCAAAAGAAAAACATTAGATTATGTTTCCCACGTTAATACGGCGACTGGCGGCCAGCCAATTGCCAATAGCGCCGAAACTTCGCAATACAACAAGACCACCGCTGACCGGTATTTACGCCAACAGCCGGTACAAGCCGAAGAAGGTATGGCCGCCCGATTTCTCAAGCCTCTCTGAGAAGGAGCAGTTCCGCTTCGAGAGACGGTACAAGCGCCGAGTGAAACTGGCGACGGCGCGGCCGCGATGGGACAAGCTGGTCAGGTTGGCGCAGCTCGGAAGTGTTACCTGTGAGTACGAGGCTGTGGGAGTAGCTGGGGGAGAAGACGGAATGGGCCTGCGACCTGCTGACTTTGTGGATTGCGCTAGTTGTGCTTATATACTCCATTTTGTTCATGGATTGGAATACGGAAAAGCAGCCCTTTGAAGGAGTAGGTGACTTTTAGTCTTGCAGCTGAGGTGTACAGAGACACTGACTTTGCGACACAGGTTCGAAGCAAATTCTGGGGCGCGATTGGTGCCTTCTCATCGGAGCAACGCAACGAACGACGGAGACCCGACCTTCCAACGGCTGTGGATCAGAAGTAGGAGACCCTGTACATTACAAAGCCAACATCTCATAGCGCATTGAATGGAGTTACGGATTCGTTGGGATACCATATCGCGTTATAGTGCGTGTAAAAATATATATATATATATACCAAAGCGCAGGGGGTTCCTAATTTGTCTCTCGAATGCGTTATTCCGCCTGCCTGTCCATGCTATCATTATGCCCGCCTCCAAGAACGCCGCTGAACTCCGTAAATGCGTATAGCCCCCGCGGTACATTCACCTGCTAGGCCAGACAAAGTTCCCACCCATGCTCAATCCGGCTCCGAGCCCCGAACTCCTGGATTCATTGACGGGTCGTTTGGCGACGGTGCCCTGCGCCTTGACACCCGCGACGATGCGGTCGAGGTTCGTCTCAATAACCACCCCGCCGACGATCATCTCGCTGAGGGCGGCGTGCAGCGTCTCGAAGTTGAAGATCAGGTCCAGCTCACAGACGTTCTCGAACAGCTTGTCCAGCGCCTCCACATACACCTGGATGAGGTCCAGGAGCGCGAGCGGCGACTCGGTGGACGTGGAGATGACGATGAAGTAAAGCGTCGCGTAGTTGCGGTACGTCACGAGCGAGGGCACGTCGTTGTGCTGCTCGGACGAGGACTGTGAGGTGCCAGAGGCCGCGAGGAGGGGTGGGAGCGGGAGGAAGTTGCATGCACCGCTTGGTCGGTTGGAGACGAGCGCGAAAATCTCGGAGAGCAGACGCTGCTGGATGCTTGTTTCCTGCAAGGCGCCATGTCAGATTCGGGAGCTTGGCTAAGTGTAGATCCGACCGGCTTAGGTAGACTCAGTGAACAATGAGACGTACCAACTGCGTATAGAACTTAGTCAGACGAGGCTGACCCTGGCCATTGAAGACCAAGACCGCGTTTATCATGGCGCAGGCTGTCGTCTCTCTCAGACATGAGGGGTTGGTTTGTGCTAGTGTTGAGAATTGCCCGCCAGAAGCTCGACTATCTGTAGTACTGTGGGATCCACTTCCGAGATGCGCTGTGAGATTCCCGTCGTGGGGCGCAGCAGAGTCGAGACGGGATGACGGAGTCCCTCAACGCTAGGTATCCAGAAGCGGGTCCAACAAAAGATGTTACCGGTTATTGCTCGCTAGTATAGGCTGCAACTTTCCTTTTCAGATATAAACATTAAAAAATCTTAACAAAATTAGAAAAGAAAAAAAACCTTTCTAGAACTAAGTTTGAGCTAGCTGGTAAATTTTCCTAATTTTCATTGGGAACATTCAACGCTTATCTTAGAAAGAAAAGTTGCAGCCTATATTAGCAAGCAATAACCGGTGACATCTTTTGGTGGACTGACTACTGTGTATCAAACTAGGTATCAAACTGCGATAACAATGATATGTTAGCGTAGCGTCGAGTGTGGCGGTGAGTGCACGACCCGCTTTTGCTATACTATAGTTGTGACAAAGCCAAGACCGTACAGAACCGTGTACGCGCATAAGCCCACACTACTACGCTACCCTAAGACGGGAAACCCAGCAGGCGGGTTGGCGGGTTTGGTGGGAACAAAACACCGCCCGTCTCCCCCTCCTTTCGCTCTTTTCTCTTTCTTCTCCTTCCAACCACTTCTGGGAACCAACCCAAATCCCCAACCCCTCCGCCGTTCGAGAGCAGGAGCGGCGCGCGAGAACAATCACCCTATATCTTTTTGATAGTTACCACCCGGCCTCGAGAGGAGGCTATTTAACTATATCATCATGGCCGCCATCACCGCATGTGTCGCCTACGTCCCAAGCCAATCCATCTTCTCGTTCTGTCCACCGTGTCAGTCCGACATCCTCCAGCCAACCTAGTCAATGCCTGGACTGGCAGAGCTCCGCGTTCGAGCCTACGCCGGATCTCTTCCAGTCCTTCACGGGTGACGCCTCTGCGGCTGCGCCCCCAACAAATGAATGGCTCTACGAACTTGGACTTAATGAGAGCAATTCGAGTGGAGAAGAAGGAGGAGCTCTAGATACAGGAATTGGAGTCGATGGAGGGCTGGGCCTAGGAATAGAATGGCCGCTTTTAAATCTAGATACGTCACATGAGACGGCCATTCTTGGAGGCGAAGTGCCACCCGCAAACCTAGAGGGTGAGTCATCCCTGCCTATAGTATTATTGGCTCTTTTCTGCCTGCTCATCCGCTGTATTTCAACTAACACTACCCAGACTTTCTGGTCTCTAACGAGTCAAACTTTCTTTTCAACTCCTTAGCAGACCCAACCATGCCATCCGCAACAACTATACAAACAAGCCAACCCAATCATTTTTCCATGTCGCCTTCAGCGGTCACCTTTGATCAACCTCAACAGTCGACTAGTGTGAAGCGACGCTCTCCCCCAGTCGACCACGTCACCGCACTCAAGCGTCAGCGGAACAACGTCGCTGCTCGCAAGTATCGTCAGAAGCGAATTGATCGCATCAGCGAGCTGGAGTCAGAGCTCGAGGACATAAAACAAGAAAGGGACGACTTACGACTCCGCCTCGCGCGTCAAGAGGCTGAGACCGCTGCTCTGCGGAGCATGTTGCAGATGAAATCTGGAGGATCTCAGAAAAGTTAGCCAAGCTAGATAGAGGCGTATGTCTTCAAGGAATTTGGGGCAGTCTTTAAATTTGAAATTGTGCTTCTTGCTTTCAGACGATGTCGGCTCGTTCTCTTGTCTCATATGGTGCTATTTTATTATGCTTGTCGATATAGGGAACGTCTTTGTCATCATAAGGTGTGCGTTTTGTCCGATCATGGTTCAAGCTCGAGCTGTGAATTGGGCGACTCACCGCGATTCTCAGTATTCACTGATAGATTGCTTCATCGCCTATGATGTGACACTTCTACGACGGAACGCAGTCACTCTAGTTCGGGTGATATATTCGACATATAGCTGAAGCTGCTCTTTAGGTCTCATTATGATTCATCTAACATAGTAGATGAGTATAAATGATCTCATGCTATCTATTCATTCACATGTCTATCTTGCGTACCGAATCATGGAACTTCGGTATAGAGATTTTAATCCGCCCTGTCAATCAAAAAGGAGCCACTTCTATATGACCACGCTGCCGTGGTCCTGTTAGGGGGTCTTAGTGTACATTGTAAAGGTGTTATCTCGCAGTTTACAGCCCAAGGTAGTTTACTCATTATGAGTGATTATGATTAACAGCAAGGCTATGCTCCATAGAGTGGTAAGACGGTAAGATGGTGTCGCTGAGCCATTATGATTCATCTTTAATCACACTTACGGCGAATGATCGGCAATCACATCATATCTACTTATATAATCTGCTTGAAGAACGAATTTTTTTTTGGATTAAATATATTTGATTAAATGTCCGCGCCTTCAATCGTTCGTTATGAATAATTAGACAGTATAATGTAGCTGGTAAATACCACCTTTTGAAGTGGTTCTCGCGATCTCGTATTGCGCTGTTGCAATGACAGATTTCAATGGCTGTCTAGAGAGATGCTGCTTTCTTGGCAACCGAGAGGGAAATCTCATAGTTCACTCCCGAAGCTCAATTTCGGCTAAAATGACATGAAGTTGGAGTCAAGGCGAACCGCAAAAGAGAAATATTCGTCTCCCGCATTTTGACTTATTCATATAAAACTCAACTATCTCGTCGACGCATTTAACTCATACTCTTTTTAACGACTCTGAATCTCTGCTCTTCACTTTACAGCAGTATTATAACTCTCCCGTTCCTGCCACGCACTTCAGCACACTATCGACCTCAAGTTAGCACCCCCTATCTTGTTTCTCTAGCGTCATTGTCTGCTGTATTGCTCCTCATGATAATTCGCCGCCTCGGTTGCAGCAGAAGCGGCGGAGAGGCTTTTCTGGAGTAGATGAAGGCTTCCTGGCTCAATTATACCAGCTAGGAGGATCCCCTGATTCCACCTCTCTTGCAGTCAGATGAACAACTGTGTTGAGATCTTCTCTATCTTCTTTACCCCCTCCCGTTGTTGTTTACCAGGCAATCTCGACGCGGAGGCATCGGCCACGGAAGGTTTGGTTATGCAAACGTGTTATCGCTCTCTTGGCGTCTTGGGTTCGCTTAAAAGTAATGAATCCGAAACCCCGGTGCAAGCCGGTTTCTCTATCGTGGACAACGATGGCGTCTGAGATGGGGCCAAATGAAGAGAATAGCTCATGCATATCCCGTTGATTGAAGGCGAAATCTAAGTTCCCGACGTATAAACGTAAGGGTTTTTCGTCCGTGGTTTCGCTTTCTTCGGACTGGGCTACAATACTGCTCTGCGCCGTAGAGGTGCCGGACTCGATGCTGCTGCGAGCTGGCTGATATGAATGTCCTGTTTTCCCGGCAGTCGAGAGGCGGGGCACCACTGGCCGTACATCTTCTTCAAACTCTTTCTTCGTCAGCTGAAAGCCTCTTTTACGCCTCGCTTCCCATGTTAATCCTATTTCGTCGTCTCCTATCTCATTAGCAATCCAAGTCATCCCTCGAGGCGGGAGAGGATCCGAGGAAGAATACGTCCAGCTTGTAGCAAGCGGAATATGCGCAGCAATAATATTGCTGTTATCTCGTGGTATCGTTGAAGGCACCTTGTATATTCTACGCCTATTGGCTCGATCAGAGTCGTAGAAAGCTGATGAATGGCCAGAACTCGGCGGAGAGGATAAGTGTGAGGGTTTCGAGTATTGTTGTGGATTATACACTGGATAGGCTTCTTGGTTGTCCAAGCGATAGGTACCCTTTCTAGGGGCAGATGTAAAGTTTGAGCTTGAGCTGCTAGCCACCATCCCATTTGCAGTGTTGGCCGCATCCTTGTAGGCGTTATATATCTCGGGCGGAAGGTTTGAAAGCGGCGCAGTGCCATTCGGAATATCCGGTACTTGAATGCCGGTCGACGAATGCACGTAGGAGTATTTATTCCTTGATGGATCCCACTTGGCCATCCATCCAGGTGGAAGGTTTTGTGCCTTGATCACATGGACCTCGTTGGGAGGTGTGAGGTCAGTCGGTAAGGCCGAACGATTGTTATCCCTAGGAGGTGTGAATGGAGACGAAGGAATGCTCCGTACGCCCGAAGGGAGGGTAGGTTTTGCTTGATTATAATCTTGGGGAGACGGCTTAAAGCCGCGGCCAGTCACCGTCCATTCTCCAGACGCGCGAGTTTCCTGAGATGAAAGGGCCACAGTAGGAAGAATCGGATCTGAGTATTTTTGAGACTGAGGACTTGGAATTGAAAGGGGCCTGGGCGTGGTAGAGGTCATAGGTGAAAGCCTAGGCTTTTGGATATTGGGCGCTGGTGACGACGGCGCCCTAAGCTTGGGAATGTGAGCTACTCCTCCCACCGCTTTTTCGATTGTAATGGATCTCTTGTTTATGACTTCGACGAATTCGGAAGATGACCCTGCAACCGATGTTCTATCCTGTGCCATTTGTGTCTGACCATGAGTAGTATTCAGATTCTGTACCAGGAGCTCGGGGCCGTCCAGTAAAGTTGTCATCCAAGCATGGTTGTCCGCTTGGCTTGCAGATAGCCTCTCGTTAGGCTGTACCGCCATAAGTGATACTATAAACTCAACTGCGAGGTAACTGGTACCAACCGTCTCTAGCGGCTCCCGAGGAAACCAAATCTCCTTGTTGACATAGCTCCGTAATTTCCGCGAGTCGTCGAATGTCGTTTCACAAGTAAGCATGAAGAAAATGACTTCACCAAGGCACCACATGTCACAGAGGAAAGGGTCTACCTTGCGAGGGTTTGTCCCTAGCAATGGCGCTAACCATGGTATTCGTTCAGGAGGCATGAACCTTGGAGTTCCTTTTACCGTCGTCGATGTGATGTCGTTCTCGATGCGCTTGGTGAGGCCCATATCACAGATTTTGATGTGCCAGTCATATTCTGGAGGCTTTCTTTGTATAAGGATATTCTGAAAACCAAGAGTTAGATAGCTGCGACATTGGCTAAACTCTGCACCTACCGCCGGTTTTAGATCTCGATGTGCAAAGTTGCTCTCGTGCATAAATATTAGGCCTTGCAACACCTGCCCAGTAATCTTCTGCACCTGGTTTTCAGGAAGGCGGCCGTGTTTGGTAATGTAATGCTTTAAATCTCCGTGCTCACAATACTCCGTTGCAATGAAGAGGGTATCTTCGGTTTCAAACCAGCTATAAAATTCAACGAAATATTCGACAAACTGCGACGTCAGCACCTTCGAGAGTATATGTATGTGAGCGCAGCTTACCTTTTTCTGGGAAAACTTAATCAGTGCTTCCAATTCGCGTATGTACTCTCCTTTGCGGCGATCCTCTTCACCAAGTTTCAATTCCTTGACGGCACGCACACTAGGCAAGACTGAGCTACTGGCATCAGCTCTTTCAAGCCAGACGATCCCGAAGCCTCCATGACCCAACCTTTTCTCTCGTGTCCAGACTTCTTCTCGTAGTAAACGTCGCCCCGACGACTGAGTGTTGATTGTCTTATTAGGGTAGGATGAGTTCGGTTGGAATTCTGCTTCCCACCGTGAGTCACGTACAGACTCAGGCAATCCAGCACCACCTGCCATTTTGCCTCGCCATGCCTATCGTAAAGGTGATACCTGAACCTTACCTAGCTCCAGTGAGTATAACAGCACGGAAATGTTCACACCACAGAAAACCCGGGTTTGCGCAATTGGTCTCATGTAACTGCAAATGTACACGAGCTGGGAGGGGAAATTGATTACCAAGTCCAATTGTCAGCCGGGATCTCGCGAATGGGGCTGAGTGTCCTCCAATCCCAGCTTGCAGCAACCCGCATGACAAGACATTGCTTATGGCATGGGTGCCACATTCAGCGACTAACGCGTAGTGCGCGTAGTGCGCGTCTTCGTTACTGTTAAGGCAGCATTATTCCAAAGGACTCAGTACCACATCCATTCTGTTCTCATCAACTCACGTCTTGTGAAGCTGATAATGTGAAGATCAACAAAAATGTCTGCAGAATTGGGCCTTGCGATCGTGGGAGCGGTCGATCTGTGCTTGAAGTAAGATAAGAGCTCCACTATATTCGCCCTTCATGATTATATACTGACGTAAACAAGGTACGGATCTGAGCTGAGAAAGATCTGTTCTGCTTTGAGAGGGGCTGAGGCTGAGCTTGAGGAGAGGGCTCTGAGGTTAGAGAATGGGTGGAACCGATGCATCGTCCAGTTACAATTTCTCAAGCGAGTCCAGCACAAGATGGATGATTCTCACCGAGAATTACACGAACGTACATTGCGAATGCTAGGCGGGAAGCTTGACCTTGCAGCGTCGATCTTAAGGAGCCTCATCACACACCAGCCGATCGACAACGGACATGGACCTGAAGTCAAACTCGTGCCGAAACGAGTAAGGTATGCATTTAAGAAAGCACGGCTTGATGAGGTTATTGATGCACTGGAGATGTGGCAAAGGCTATCAGACCCGTCATGGTTCCTCATATTGAGCATGCATGACCGACAGTTGGACGATATGCTGGAAGAAAATGAGTCTGCAGTGACGGGGGCTATACCTTCAACCCGAACAATTCGCACGGGCTTCTCCTCTTCAGTCATATCATCAAGTAATTCTTCCCCGGGGCTCTCATTACCTGCTATGGCTCTTGATGGGATGGCGATTTCACAGATTCCTTTCTGCGACTCTAGATTTGCAGTGAATATTAGATCTGACAGGGAGGTCACATATATCCTCGACAACATCCATTGCCTGCATGCAGCCGCTTACCAAAGCACGAAGAGAAATATGCGTGACCTTGCGAAGAGGCTCCAGCATAACGAGCCCGAGAACTTCGGATTGCTTCGCTGTAAAGGCTTTGTCGCTGAAATGGGCAATCCGTCTGCTGGCACACAGAACACCTTTTTGATGGTTTTACGGACGCCGCCTGGGTTTGCTAGGCCTCGGAGTCTACGAGATATTTTACTAAACACAGAACCACCCACTTCACTATCACACAGATTCCTTATAGCACGGGAGATGGCCAGGTCAATTGCTTATGTGCATATTTTTGGCTTTGTACATAAGAACCTGAGACCTGAGACCTTACTAGCTTTCGAATCTCCTGAAAAAGAGTCGCATTCATTATACCTAGTTGGGTTCGAAGGCTTCCGCAAAGAAGAAGGGGCGACAGAGCGGATTGGCGATTATGCCGCTGAAAAAAACTTATATCGTCATCCATCACGCCAGGGTGTGCATCCAAGTGATAATTTCATAAGTGAGTAATAGCAATGGTCGTTTTCTTCCTGTTGCAGCAAACTTGCGGAAGCATAGATCTCCCATTTAGGCAATATTCTTGTCTTAGGGGCTATGCATACTTCCGAGCCGCTTCAGCGCCTACCCGGCAGAATAATTGTTGACCTTTTCTTTCGATACAGTGCAGCATGACATATATAGCCTTGGCGTCAGTCTGCTTGAAGTCGGCCTGTGGCATAGTTTCGTCGACTACGATCCACAGGGCACGAATCCGAGGTTATCCACAATACTCGCTATCCCATCTAATGCCTCGGATCAGGAGCTTGCCCATTTTCTGCTGATTTCTGCTAAGTCTCGCATGATTCATCTTGCTAGGACCGAGCTGCGCAAGTGTATGGGGACTCAGTATTCGGACATTGTGGAGACGTGTCTGACATGCTTGGATCCGGACAACAATAAATTCGGAGATGAGCGAGAGTTCGAGGATGAAGACGGTATCCAAGTTGGCGTACGTTATATCGAAAAGGTAGGTAGGCTTCCCCTTCTAGTACAATACAGTTCTGACTTTGCTAGGTTCTCCTTCGACTTAATTGTCTGGACGTGTAGGATAGGTGGTTGAACCTGTTTCCTGAAGTAGGTGAAAATCATCATTATTCGTATTGTGGAAAAAAGTTGTCAGCAGACTAAAAGATATTGCGGCCAGCGTGGTATAGGGCTTTGTGGGATATATATAATTTTAAACCAGACGGTCCGCGAAAGGATCCATGTTAGTTAACGTTAAAGTGTTAGGTATTATATCTAATAAGCGAAACCTACTTCACAAAAGTGTTTCTTGTTCAAGAGGAACAGGTGCCATATTTACTAAAAGAGAACAGAAATAACCTTCCAAACACAATACAGAAATGGTCCATTTATTTGATCCAAAATGAAGATCGTCAGTATCATGAAGACTCCTCAAGGTACCAAGAGACTGGATAATAATTACCTAGTATAGTTAGTCAACCTGACTAAACACTACGACGTTAAGAACGTTGGAATGGTGTATAACAACTTTTTGCTCGCAATAAGACTCGAATATTGGCCTAAGTAAAATAAACAACAGTCAGGCCGCCAGGACAGGTATAAAAGCATTTATGTAGCGTGCTCATATCGAATTTATTCAGTCAGACTTGATTAAGCCAACTTATTGAACCGTGAGGAATTTATTAAGGAAGAGGCTATCGTTGACTTTGCTGGGCTCTCATTTACCACCTTCCATCAGTTCCACGACCTATATCCTGAGCAATTAGAGATAAACGAGTCATAAAATTATTGCGTTGTTGTAGTGCATAATACACCGAAACTATGGAACAGAAGACGTTACATAAATGCAGTCCATACAACATGTAGACCCCTCGATCGACATTCGTATCGCGACGGTAAATATATGAATTTAGAACTAGTCACATAAAACACTTTATAACAGGAACGGATTGTTTTCAACTGAAAAGGTAATAACCAGTGTAGCAACTTCAGATTTGCCAAACTCAGCTAACTGGGATCAACCGTTTAAGCGCTCGGTCTCGTCCTCCGCACTTAGGCAGCGAGGACTTACACATTCTCGCTTAGAGAGACTCTCCATAATCTCACCTCTTCGACCTTAATTAACTCTCCGTAACACTCAACGCCATAGCACTATACCCCACTTGAATACCCTTGCCTTCCTCCTCGACGAACTTCTTCACGGCGTTCAGCGCCTTCTCCGAGAGCATGTCCTCGTCCTCGCGTAACACGCAATCCAGGTCGACGGGCCCCTTGCGACAGCCCTCGAGCTGATACAGCCGGCCGCTCTTGCTCGACTTGACGAACGTCATGTACGCGAAGTCGGGGTGCACGGTGATGTCCGCAGGCGGCGCCGTGTCGCCGCGCGTCCCGACCGAGGCGTGCGCCGCCGCGAGTCGCTCGTCGGCCTCCAAGGCTGCGATGCGCTGGGCGCGGTCCAGGGGCGTGCAGTGTGTTACGAGGTGGGAGATGTGTGTGTTTGGCTCTGAGGGGAGGCTTGTAAGTCACATAACTTAGGAAGTAGAGAAAGTGCCCCTGAGGGGGGATAAGATGGTGTTGAATCTCAGATATGGATAGAAGCAAATAGAAAAACTAAACTCACCGATATATCCCCTGGCATCCCCGTTACTCACGGCATGTAGGAGAGCGTATAACCCACACGCATTACCGATAGTCTGGTAGTAGAACATGACGTCCTCCTCATCGCCTTTCTTGTCGTGGGCCGGGATGTCTTTCTCCTCTTCCCCCAGACGGGCAGTATATCCCGCCGGGGCTGGGATGACGAGGATTAGCGCGAGTGCAGGCCGCGGCACGAAAGCTAGCAGGTCCGTCTCAGAAGGCGAGAGCGTGAGCAAGTCGTGGAAGGCGAGGCGCTTCGACATGCCGAGTCGGTGGATCAGCTCGGTGAAGAGCTCTGGGTTGGACTCTAGTGGGATGAACCACTTTTTCTCCGTCGCCATTTTCGCTACACTGTTGATGAGAGCTAGACTAGAGAACTGGAGTGGATATGTGTAGGTATCAAGTATAGAGGGTGTATAGGCCTCGTTTTCGTGTGTTCTTGTTACGCTCGTATCATAGACCTTGGGTTCGTAACCTCTTCTCAATGAGATACCAGTGTATAAGACCGACGTGAACGGTAGATTGTTTCAAAAATAGCTTAAATATTTAGAAAAAGCGATAATTTAGACCTCTAAGCTTATCAAAAGCGATGGCACTTGAGACATTTGGATGAGTTCAGAGCATGTTCGATGCGCAGTTGTGAGGGGAGATGTTACGTAGTTATTCGCTGCCTGGGATTATTTGTTGCTGCACTGTGCCTGGTCACTTTCAGCACCATGGACTTCCCCAAGTTCGTGAATTAATTATGAACAATACCAGTAGTATTCATATAATTATACTAATCTTAGTATCTTCTATTGTAGATAGTGTACATATTCCGTCCATCTTTCGCTATCATGGTACATACATGTGATTCTAGTATTTCACCTTTATACTTGCATTTCATACCCATTCCTTGGGATTTTGTAAGACCTCAACGAGGCGGTGCTCACGGGTTCGTGGTTCCGGTTCATACATATACCGCCATGAAGCCGTCAGTGGTAAGCTCATGAGAATGCTCTCGACTCTCGAGCCAGGGACGTTAAGGCCAAAAGCAGTACCACGGTCATGCACTAAGTTGAATTCAACATACCGACCTCTGCGCACCTGTTGCCATTCCTTCTCCTTCTCCGTGAATGGCATGTCTTTCCTTTTCTCGATTATCGGAAGATACGACGGCAGGAAGCTCTTCAGGCAGTCCTGGATGAACGCAAATGTGTTCTCAGAATCGGCTACTGTCTCATCTAGGTCGTCGAAGAAAATACCACCTATACCTCGGGACTCTCCGCGATGCTTGTTAGAGAAGTAGTCATCACACCATTTTTTAAATCGAGGATAGTAGTCTTTGTCGTGTTTGTCGCATGCCTCCTTGAGTGTCTTATGGAAGTGCACCGCGTCCTCGTCGAAGAGGTAGCTCGGTGTCAAATCGCTTCCGCCACCAAACCACCACGCTTGCGATGTGCCATCTGGTCGCATAGTCTCAAAGTAACGGTAGTTTAAGTGTACCGTAGGGGCCATGGGATTCCGAGGGTGGAGGACCAAGCTGAGGCCCAGGGCATAAAAGTCTAGCTGATCATCCTCGGCTGCCACACTCTTGTGGTTTTCTCTCATTTTTTCAATCGCTGGCTTAGGCAATGTTCCGTATACAACACTGATGTTCACACCAGCCTTCTCAAAGACGTTGCCCTCTTGTAAGACGCAGGACAGGCCGCCGCCCCCGTTCTCCCGTGTCCACGTGTCCTCCCGGAAGCTCTTCCCGTCGATCTGCTCGAGCGCAAACACGATGGCCTTTTGTTGCTCGCGTATGAACTGTTCCATGCGCAGTCGCATTGGAGACTGGTCGGTTATGCCCTGTTCACGTTTTATGCGCTCGTCGAGGTCGGCGAGGGAGCGTGCATCGAATTTGGCGGGTTTATAGGTGGCCTGGAAGGTAGAATCGGGTCAATTGGGTGCTTATTGCTTGATCATACGTTTATAAAGGAGCTATACCATCATGTAGGCTGCTGCTGATATACAGGCGATTCCAATGGCTCCTATTATACGGCCATCTGTTCGACGCGAACTTCGGCTGTTTGTCTGAGATGTAAATGAACGTCGTGAGGGTTGTGAAGTTTGTGATAGTTGCGACCGCATCAAAGCGAGCCGACATATTTGCCTCTTAGACATGGTTAGGAATGCTTTATAACATAGGAACTGGAAGCAAGATAGAGTGCAAAGTGGAAAGATTTCGGTAATGGTCAGATGCAGATCGTAAGATTTGTGAGGGTCCTCGGAGCTTGCGAAGCTCTAAAGCTGGGATGTACTGGGATGTACTGGGATGTTTTGGCATGCGAGGGTACCACATCAGGCCACTGCCCCTCTTCAGCTGCCTACCGTCTGACACCATCCGCCAACTGCCGTTAAGGCCCCTTCTAGAGCTAAAACCACTGGCAAGGCTCGAGTATGTTTGGTAGGCTGACCACGAGCCAATAACAGAAAATATCCAAGAAGAGACCCCAAGAAGTTGGCGTAGACTAAACCGCAAAAATGTACTGCCCTAATTAACTCAAATAACTCAAATAATGTAATTACTCCCGTCTTCTTTTCTGTTGATCCACTACCTCTTCATTTTCTGCTATAAAATTGGTGAAAGCTTGACAGCAGTTCTTGCGGACAAACACGCAAGTAACACGGAAATCCGGCAAGAGGTAATGAAATACCCTGGCGATGTTTCTTAGATGTCTAATGATTTTGCTTTTGAATAGCTTATCGCAGCAGCTCGACTGCGATCGCAATTATAAACCTGAATCAATGTAAAAACCATCTTTTATTGTTATATGAGCTAGATTATGCTCGTGGCCGTAACGCATCTTTAAAACGTCTATTTTTTTTGGCCTTGTCCATTCTCTTGTGAAGTTAATTAAAAGTAATCATCCTAGCAATATAAGTTGAACATTCCTCTATACTAGAGGTTAGCTTTTTAGTGTGCTTTAGGATGGCGAATTTATTGTATTTCGTCAAAGTACCAGTGCATACGCTGGCAATATAGACCATATATCCTTCCCGAACTATGAGCCTTTGGAGGTCGAAATCGACAACCAGAGATAATCTGTCAGGAACAATAAAGGCCCGTCTGATTTACACTTCATGCTTAGAAGTGGGATTATTCAGCTTTTCAAGGGATAACAGGCGACCACCCGACTCTCGTGTCACCGTCTAACTAGCAAGGTTCCGAGCTGTTTGGACTTGGGACCTCGTCCGTGTGACTGTTCGAGTCGAGAGGTATGGGAGTATTATGGTTATCGGTCGCATCGTTATGGGTTGTGGAAATAACAGAACTCGATCCAGGGGCGTAGTGGTCGAACGAGAAGTCCGCTGAGTGTGCAGATTCCGGCAGCTTGCATCTCGACTTGCCGCCACGATGAACACAGTCCATATTCTGACAGATATGGCCGAGAACACAGGAGGCGTTCCTACACTTGTCTCGCTTCGTGCAAGGCAGCGACCGCGACAACCACTCTAGCACAGGGAGAAGATCTTTCGGTAGTGGGTCATGCCTGTATTCACAGTTCTCATTGGGACAGGAGTTTGTTAGCTGCTTATTATTGCAGAATCTCTGGGGCTCGGACAGTTCTTTAAGTCTGCCGAAAGCTGACAGAGGAGGCGGTGCCATGTATGCATCCAAGCGTTGATCGTGCTTGTTCAGCGCTATATAACCATCTGGTATACTCTTGGGCAGGTGAAATGAAGGGTCGTTCCGCATCTGCCTTGTATATGATGCCATATTGTCGAACTCATAAGGTGATGTAGGGCTTGGGGATTTCAGGCGGCCGTAACCGTTCGTGAAATCATTATCGGAGTGGGTCTGGCGAGCTTGTTGGAAAGAATAAGGGTTTTTGGTTGAAGATGCAGGTAGGGAGCTTGTTGTGTCAATATGCGCATTCTTGCACCCTTTGCCGAAACGACATTTACCAGCCGTATAGAACGGGCATGCCTTCTGTGATTCCCCTGACGCCACTGTAGCTGATGAGCCGAGCATGTGGCTGGCTCTCATGGCGTCGGTGTTTGGATTGACTCTTGTGTGCACTGACGCGCCCTCAAGGGGAGCAGAACGGAAAACACCCGGTAACTCCTCAATATTCAAGTCCAATTTGGAAAATTCCCCGTGGAAGAGGAGGCCTGGGGATCGAACAAGCGTTAGTCTTTTCCGATCACCTCTGTAGCCGGTCAGCTCCGAGACATAGCCCACGTCATGGCAAGCTGCAAAGTATATATGCTTGCACTGAGCATTCTCTGCATACAAGCGAAACAAGCCTCGCAGCTTGAAATCAGCACCTTCTTTAAGTTCACCCGCATCAACGAAGTCTGTAAGATCATATGATCTGTTGAAATTGCCCACAAAAGGCGCAAGGGAGCGCTTTTCGGGACCGGCTAGTCCGTACTTGGAGAATATCTTAGATAGGTTGGTAAGGTTCGCGTAGATGCGAACAACAATTTCGCAATTGTCGAGATCTTTTCTCTTGAGACTTGCCTTAACCGTCTCGTTTAGTTGCTGGGCGACCCTGGAGCCACCTTCAGCACCAGCAAGAAAGAAGTCTTCGTTAAAGATGTAGCCATCTCCGTCGACGAGAACCAGCACAAACGGCTTTCGCTCTTGACCACGCGCGAGCTGCTTGTAGCGCTCACGTCCCGCCTTCTCCTCTTCGTAGTCACTCTTCAATCGCCTGTAACTGATGAGGAGATCGTCGTAACGCTGCAGAATGTCTTCTAGAGGATTGGTCGTACGGAACCCAGCCAGCTGCTCGGCGGCTTCATCAATCTCCTTGTCGGTGAGCATCCTTGTTCATAGTGCAACCTAGACCGGGCCGTGAAGGAGACTGGGCCGAGAAAATGCGACGTATGAAGAAGTGAAGAGTGTCAGGGAAAGCCGATGTGCAGGGCAGCCGACATCAAGTGGTTTTGGGGCTCATAAATATGTGATATTGAGAGCCGGCATGGGATACTAGAGATAACAACAGATGGAGATGACAAAGGGTGCTCTTGGGTGCGAAGGGACTAAAGGGTGGTGGTGGATAAGGGCCCGGGTCACTGGGGGGGAGAGGTTTTCGTTCCACCAACAGGGATAGTACAGTACGATATCTTAGTCTAGGCGGTCTACCGGCAGCCGATAAACGCCTGGGCCATTATCGGTCGCTACGGTATCTCGCATACAATTTAGCACATTACCAAGCTACGCAATCAGGCGTCTTCAAACTGATCGAACATGAGTCGATCGAGATAGCTATAGAGAGCGTTATTGCGAAATACACAATTATTCAGCAAGGCCAAATGAATACCCTTAAACACGTCTTTGGCTTCATTTCACTATTGGATGGTGAGCTCTTTATGATACATTCCTAAACAAAGGCAAAAATAGAGACCATCAATCGGGGTGGCTTTCTAAGGCCTAGCATATTTAGGTTCCAACGAGAAAATTAAACCTTCTCAAGTCTATCCAGAGCACCGTCTATGATCGCTAAAGACATAAAGCTTGGCTTCCCGTTTTTGAGTAGTCATAACTGACCAAGATTCAATAATATCAAATACGAGACAGGTTACAGTACTACAGCCGCAACTAGATAATTCCTACGCTTATCAGACATGACTGCGTAAACAAGGACATATTCGGAAGATGTCTCGTAATAGCCATTATCAGTCTTGGTGATTTGTTGAAGCGCTGTGCTCTCATAGGGCATTCGAACAGTTCCATCTCCTAAGCCGAGCCAATGGACAGGCGCCACGGCTACAGTCTGCCGTGAGAGAACGGATACTGGCATTGGCGGAAGCAATGTGGAGGTATCCATGACGATCGGCAAGCACTACCTCAGTTATAGGACTATTGTAGATATAGCGAAATGTAACCAAGATAGATGAATAACTGGAAAGCTTGTCAAGCACTCTGGTAAGTCCTGTAAGCTTCAGAAGTAGGTATATGAATGCTCGAAAGCAACAAAGATGAACCACACGCCAGCCAACACATCTCCGTACCTGAGAAATTCACAAGAGCAACTTTATGCCCAAAAATGTATCTATCCGAAAGAATAGATACAGTTTATGCAACCATTAGTACTCTATACTTATATATAGTTCTACAATTATACACATTTATTAGAAACTACACTCAGAGGCTCTTCATCAGCCAAGTTGGGGAAAGGCCGGACTAGTTAGTCCAGAATATGCTATTCTCTCACAATAATATTATTTAAGCTCGGCTGCTTTAGTTTAGAGGTCAAGTTAGCATTGGCAGCGCTTTCGAAACAATGCATACGCGTTTACTGAAGCATGTGCTGCAGCTGGATCTACTATAGGGCACCTAGATTTATATAAGAAATGAGAATTCCACTATCAAAAGAAACTGACACAATCACAATATGTGCCAGACCGTATGCAGCTACTAGTTTCACCCCTTTATTTAATGTTGATTCGCAACCGAAGCTTATTATAAGTAACGAAGGGTGACCTCTAAAAAGCCCTTCCTAAGGTATGTTGAAAACTAAGAAAGATAGGAATGTGAAGTACAGAACCCTCTAATTAATTTACAGTTACACTAAGACGCACATATTTGTTGAAGACTACATGAGTCTAAATTTAGCATAATGCAAGAACAATAAACACTAATGCTACACAAGTGATGGGATTGTGTTTTGACTTTATAGAGGCAATAGAGGACTGGCACTATGACCGCTCGCGGAAAACCCTTAAACGCACACTGTCCATTGTGCCTTAGACTTGTAAAAATTCGCATGACTAGCGAAGTATTGAGCAGCTGACAGGAGATATATTTTAAGGGAAATTAGAGTTGAACCTTGAAGCGCTATGTGCTGTGATTTTACCTTAGAATAGACCCAATCACTAGGCTTAGTGCCATTAGAAATCGAACCTAACACTCCTTATACGCTGGACGTGCAGTTACCGAACCAACATCATTGTCTGCATATTACAGACTCTTATTTATTTATACTCTTAAATGTTCTCCCAGCGAGATTTGTAAAGTTGTAAAGATTATTTACATAACAGAACGAAATGACAGTCGTAGAAACAGCAGTGTATTTATTCTTTTTGGCCTTCTCCTAACTTGAAGCCAAAGTATCTCTTCATAGACAATGGTATATTTAGGTATACTTATTCTGACTGGAATGAAGAATATTCTAATCAGCATTATCCTCCTTATGTATGCTTCCTCTTTGTTGAAAGCGTAGTCTTTCGGTTAAGACCGTGATCGCTCTATTGTCGACTTAAACTTACTCCGAGAGCGATTAAAGACACTATGCGGCTATAAAAGCTCTGATCCCTCTCTGACAGAATACGAATGGTTTTCGGTGTTTCAACATCTGTATTTTTAGAACTGGAGAGTTTTATATATACACTCGGATTGGTTTCTAAGATATGGAGTTGCGAGAACATTGAGAATGAGAAACTCTAGGGGATAATGGAGATTAGCCCCATCGTAAACCGGCTGTCTTGGCTATTTGTACATATTCTCCACCAAGTTTTCTATCATCAGCTTTCCTGTTCGAAACTATCTCGCTGATAGACAAGTATTAAAGTATATCAGACTGATAAAGTATGACTTCAATATATGACCTGCAGCGCTCTCCAGCCAGTTGCACACAAGCGACGCGTCTTCATGGAACTGTATTTGCTCTAGTATGGAGAAAAGTCCATATTACACCTAATCAGCCTTCTTTTCGAGAGGGCATTGAATAATTATTTCAACTGATTTGTATTTTTATTTTCTAATTCCTAAAACATATGCACTTTTGTTTTTGGACATCCGAGTTGGGTTGGATGACTTCGCGGACCATCGAGAGACATGAGGTGAAAACTACACCACCATGAGCCTGGAAACGGCCTTTAATTACATCACAATGACGAATATTAGATTGATGAAAACTTGCCTGTTCGCACGGCTATTGAACCGTTAAACTCTGCTCCGTGGTATTCAGCTTCAAACACTTACAGCGTCACTGAAAAGACCAGCAGGGTTCGTCTGCCTTCTCAGCTAGTCTGTTCAGTTCATAATAATGCCTTGGAGTCCCCGATTTGTTCGGATCCTGTCGGATCTACCTCTATTTTCTCTGATATAATAGGTTAATAGTGCATCCACGGGAAGTACGGAGTTAAATACATCGAGCGGTTGGCACCTACATCTATTCTGCTTGATCACAAAGGAGGAAGCATGGCTCAATGAAAGATGGTAAGTAGAAATAACTTCGAACAGCCCTTAAATCCTGACCGTGCCCTTCTTGTTACTTGAGAACTAAGCACGCATGAAAACTCTTGACCTCTGCCATCTCGGTGCGCGTAATACGTCTGTCTTTCCAAAATATTCAGAGGCGCGCGAGTCTCTCGTAGTTGGTGGCGACGGTGGTTGCTGTTTTGGCAACTGGGCCATTGTGATTTCATCAACGTGAGGCCATACTGCTACTTACCTGGGAAGTCCTAGCATTTACGTGTTCGAGAATATCAACTTGCAACAGAATCGTTTATTGCAAAAAGGCCTTTCCACGGATATAGATTATGAATACTCGCCGCGGCCACCTAAGTCGGAGATGCCAGTTTCTCATCGCGACTAGTGTGCTCGGTCTCCGATCTATGACCACTGTACGGTATGTGACAAAACTGAAGCTGTTGCGCGAATTCCTAAGAAAAGTCATTTCGACATTGAATGAAACGATCTTACGATTAAGTTTGCCTAAGGCATTCAAGCTGGCTACATCATACGCAGCCATCTATCATGTATTGATGCTACTAATGTAGGTTGGAGTATGGATTTAGTGGCAGCACAAGTAAAAGGGCGAACTGGGAGCTAGCCAACACGCCAAAAGGCGAGAGTGTGAACCAGTTCACCATTTCACCATGACGGCGGTCCAAGGAGTGTTCTATCAGCTTCATCTTGCGATATCGTCAAGTGTTGCACAGCGTTCTCTGGAATAGCATCTTCCTGAGTTAACTGGATGAGGTAGCTGTCTGGGAGTAGATGAACAGGAGGTGCGGAATCGGCTCTAGTAATATCATGGGCTGGGAATTTACAGCATGGTCTTCCGAAGAAGGCCAGAATGCCCCTCATCAAGCTCTGATGCCTCAACCATATCACAGACTAATGTACAGCACAGACCGCAGAGACACAGCTCCAGGTAGTTTTGGGGAACCGGCTTATAAGCATTGACACAATTGTTCCTTTTCGGTTGTTAGCTCTGAACGCTTCTTGTGTGGGAGTCCGCAGTTTTTGGAAGGCTGGCATATAGTCTGGGGTGTAGGCCGATTTGTGCCGATATAGGAAGATTCACTTTGCAAAGCGGGGACATTTTTCTGATTTGTATGGGGGTTTTGTAGGTTGGGTGGTTCTCCGTGAAGTCCAGAACCTTGGTGGCGTCTGCCGTCGAGCAGCTTAGCTTTCCGCCTCAGCCTTGGCTCTAATTATGTGTCAGCTCATCTCAGCTTACCGAACGAGGTTCACTACGCCGCGCTAGGCGGTAAGTCGTTCACCGTACAAACGATTTTACCGTCGAAAGTCCCATGCTTTGTCAATATCAGTTCAAATGCTAAATCAGTTGTTGTGGCAGTACGCTCGTGAAGTCAGTACCATCAGGACTTTGTACGGTTCATCGTAGGTCGTGCATATTAATACTTGCAAATTTTCAATCGTAGGTCCAGGTTGACCTCCATATTATCATAGATGGAAACAAAAAGAGTCATTTTTAACTACCGTTACTACATATATATCAATCTCAATGATTATTATGTATTGGCAATCGCAGCAGTAATAAGGAAATGGTTCTCTTACTGCTAATGTGGTACTTTCAAATGGTGGTATTTTGGTTAAATCTACTGTACCCATACACCAAACCAGGTTAGTCAGCCTGGCATGTTCAGCTATACAGTGTAGCTGATTGATTTCTGGCTTCTAAATTCCAATCGCCAATTTCTAAGTTGATGACATTGCTTATGCCTGTAACAACGGTACAGAGTTCGCCGATTACGGTGTGATTAACCAACTCGTAACATGTTTTACAGTACACGTGAGCTCTAACCCTAGGCCTGAACCACTCCTTCTCAGTTTTGCAGCGCTCAGTGTCTGGGCGGTGTGACGTATTTTGTAATTATCTGCCAATTATAACTAAAACCACATTCTTATAATGTATAATATATGTATACGGCGGCGTATCAGCCTTTACAGGTATGCCTTTCTTGTGAAAAACGACAGGTTAGCGGTCTAGGTCATGTTAGCTATATAGTCTAGCTGTGTTCTCATGCTCTGTGCTCGAGACTCCTCGATCCCACAGTTCTAAGATTGGTTATTCGAATACAACCACGATGTCTGACGGAACTAAGGGGCCAGTCCCTGTTTTGGGCATCAAGTCCGATGTCTTCGGTGAGTTCTCAGACTGGAAACTTAATGTTCATTCATGCTTTTTCAAACATCCTAGGACACTAGTAATATGGCACTGACGGGTGCAATGCAAAGACAAACCGCCATCCCGTATTGAGCTTCGGGACATGAGAGCGAATTACAAAGACCAATGGAACCTGTATCTTCAGGCAATGGAGCGATTTATGGACCCGACAAAGGAGAAAGACCCATTGTCTTTCTACCAAATTGCTGGTTAGTCCCGTATTGCCAATGGGATTTCTCTGTACTGAGCGCATCTCTAAGGTATTCACGGGATGCCTTACACCAAATGGCCAAATTATAGTTGGAACAACGAGAAACCTCTCAATGATCAACAGGGATATTGCACCCACAGCTCGGTACTGTTCCTCACTTGGCACCGTCCGTATCTTGCGCTCTACGAAGTATGCTATCTTTCCGAGTCTGATTAGTAATTACTTGTGGTCTTGCTAATTATCGCCAAAATTTGTAGCAAGTGCTCTACAAGCATGTCAACAATATTGCGCAATCATATGGAGCCGAACCTGCTGAACGTAGAGATGCCTACATCAAAGCCGCCAAAGACTTCCGCATGCCATACTGGGACTGGGCGCTACAGACAAATGAAGATGTTACTCTCTTCCCTCGGGAAGTTTGGTATTCGACTATTCCAAGTGTGGTCAGACCAGGCAGTCAAGGTAAGTCTGAACCGATGTCTGCCAATCCACTGGCGTCCTATCAATTCGGTTCCGAAGGACAGAGAGATCAAGGAGGAGCTATCAACCAGGTATGTTCCCTCTTTATTTTTGAATATTCTATCTGCCCAAAGATATTGCACTACACAAACCAGGACAAGCGGTGTGAGCTAAAGAGTCGTTGCAAAAAATCTGGCCATGCTTCGTATGCTTCGGGCATGGAAGGCAATCCATGCGGTTGCGAATCCACGTCTTGAAATACTATAGGCAATAAAATACTGACTTCAATGTAGTTTCCCAAAGTAGGCCGGACGCTACGTTGGCCAAATGATGCAGGTGACGCCAGCGATGAGAGCACACTCCAGACATGGTTGAACGCTTGGAAAACAGGTAACGATGGCGATGGATTTGATATGAGCAGAGGCAAGAATTTGACTGAGCGAATTTTCTGGATTCTTACTGCCTACAAAAACTTTGGTGCCATGTGTTGCAACCTCTTTCCAGGGTCGGAGTCTGGATGGAACAATTGGGGAAGTCTCGAAGATGTTCACAATGCTGTTCATACTTACGTTGGAAACGGAGGTCATATGAGCGCAGTCCCAATTTCTTCTTTCGATCCAGTGTTTTGGTTACATCACACGTAAGTGTTTGCAGACTCCTACTTATTCTCGTCTTCGTTGCGCTTTGCTAATCCCAGATAGCAATATTGATCGTCTCTTCGCCATCTGGCAGGCGTTGCATAATGACACCATCTCAAACCCGACTTTCGTAGCGCCAAGTGACAGATCTAGTGGCACACGAGTAATCGCCAGAGGCCGGGAACAGGATGCAGACACGCCTTTGGCCCCGTTCAATGCCTCAGAGAAGAACGAAGATTTCTGGACGTCAGCTGCAGTAAAAGATACCAAGACGTTCGGACATGTATATCCAGAAACAAGAGATTGGGTGTACAAGACTCCGGCAGACATCAAAAGCCAGCTGATTTCATTATACAGTTATGGATCATTATCAACCATGTTTAACAAGCCAACAACTAGATCCAATCTTGTCTCACGCGCTCGTCTTCACTCCTTAGCAGCACAAGTCCCACTGCCTACACCAACATTGAAGTCAGGACAGACAGGCGGTGACAAGATCCCGGAAAAAATCAAACAGATAGCTGCTAGTATCAAGATTCCCACAGACCGTGATTTCAAGAATCTTGTCATCAACAACAAGTACCTCGAGTGGCTAGTCGATATCAAAGCTGAGAAGCACGCTAATAATGGTGACTTTGTCGTGCACGTCTTCCTCGGCGACCCTCAGGACGACAACCCCGCGTTTAATATTTTCAACCACAATCACGTCGCGGCGTTCTCAGCCCTTGGCCAGAATAGCGAGACTGGATGTGGGAAATGCAAGGTCGAACAAGCTGAGAGAATAGAGGTCACGGGTCAGATTCCTCTAACTCTTGCTCTGGTCGAGCGATATCAAGCGGGCCTGGTCGACGGCCTCACCCCAGAAGTTGTCGAGCCATACCTCGCAAAAAACCTGCACTGGCGCGTGGTAACCGGAAATGGACAGCTTGTGCCGAGAAACCAAATCAATGGCTTGCTAGTCTGTGTGGTCACATGTGAAGTCACTATTCCAACCGATGCGAACGCTTTTCCACAATACGCGGCGAACGTAGTGCCACGACCTGCGGCCACAACGAGAAAGCAAGAGAACTGGTCAAGTGGTCAGCCTGAAGGACGTGGTGACGGAACTGGTTACGTTGGCGGCGATATCCCTGTTCGTACCTAGTTTGATCGCTGAGATGATCAGTGTTGCAATCCACCGCTAGTGTCAAATCTGTAGTCGGTACTGGTCTTGTCGAGATGTTTAATGAGAAATATGAACGCTAGCTAGACCTTGCTACGTTTCCCTGTGTCTACCGCTGACCCCTTGATAGTTAGGCGTATAAAGTTGATTAGCCGTCTCATACTTCTCCATCTGTCGTGCGTTGAGGGTCCCATACCTCGTGTGGCGCGTCTAATAGTCGATATTGGGAGGCTGAAGCCATTTACGGGCAATCCAACGCAAACTATACCAGGTTCCTCTTAAGCTTCGGTGCAGTAGTAAAGGATGTTTCAGAGCCCGATACGGCGATAACAGCGTGTACGCCTTCTCCCGTCAGTTATGTGACGAGGGCTTTGATATCCTCAGGGGCAAAGTCTATGAAAGCCTCCGCTCCAGAGTCGAGACCGAGACGACGCTTGGCCTCGGCACTGTCCATGGCAATCACCCGGTACCCCGTGGGCCATGCAGCAATCTGAACACCGATGTATCTCAGCCAACATGCCGAACTAGCTTCCCATACGGCCCTGTAGAGGTAGGCATTATTTTAAACAGACCTGATGGTAACTAATCCGCGCCTAATCTAACCTCAGGAATGACTAAGCAAAAGCGGCGAGCGGTCATGTAACCCCGAGCGTCGAGGTTGACGAGGTATAAGATAAATTTTTAGCACGTAACCTATTACCGCTGCGGAATGTCGTCTTCGCAGGGCGAGTAGTGTATATGTTTTAATATATTATAGTGCCACGGGATCAATCTCTCTAGAATCGAAAGTTGGTGTGCCTAAACTTACAACTACGGGCTCAGTGGTTAAGTCCTACAACGTCATCCCTTAACAACTATGTTTCGAACGGGGATTGCCTGGCTCGAACTCAATTGGGAATATTGTTGTGTGAATGAGGAATTTCAAGCGCCGTATTTTCAAGGAGCCTACAGAGCTTACATCGAAGTGGCGAAGGACCCGATCGAATGGTATGCAGGATGTAACGATATTTTCTACCTTTGAGAGATAATTACCTCACCAGCGAAGGCAAGACGATTCTTACACTATTCGAATTTATATGTACTTCAGATACATCTATTTTCCTATTTATTTAATAGTGACATACAATCTCGATTATAACTCATTCGGCCAATCTTCCAATCTAGGTGGATTCTTAGGTTTACGCTGTGATCTTCGTAGCCTTATACCCCTTGCCCTTCTTTTCCCACTCTCATAAGCTGGAGTGATGACACGGCTCTTCCTTTCCAAATAGAGCTCATATCCTGCTTTAAGAACTGATCAGCGGCGTGGGCACCAATGGTATTGATCGCGCGCTGAGAAACAATGAAATCGGAGTAGAAAAGATGGTCGTCCGGCTGTTCGCAGATGTATGCTGGTCCTTTTCCGCCAGCAACCTCAATATCAGAACCAGCACTATTTAAAGAAATACAAGGCTTTGAAACATCAAGAAACCCATCCTTGAGCGGTCGCAAGCCAAATCCGTTATGATCCATAAGGTCGACGTTTCGCAGCTGCCGATCAATGATTTGCTCCTGGAGATAGCGGGACATGTCGTAAGAGGCGACCTCGCGGCTCGGGAGCGGAAGTCTACTCTGCTTAAGTCCATTACTCTCAGCATGGCTTTCTTTTGCTTTGTTACGTTTTCCTCGACTCTCTTCATTAACAGCGGATCTCTTGCCGATGAGAGCTTTGACGACTCCGATGTCAATCGCATCCGCTGTTGACCAATACTCTGGATCCGGCGATACCAACCAATCATCTACTGCCTCCTCCAGCACGGCATCCCAATACCTCCTCAGGAAAGCTGCATTGCGCAACTGGTCTGAGCGAGAATGTGGTTGCGGCGGCTCTGGGCGTGCGCTCGCAAATCCAGGTGACAGGGAAATGTCAAAAAGACGTGTTAAGAAGATACGGAATGGTGCTCGCGGGACTTCTTTTACCATACTAGGTCTTGTTTCTATAAGCTCCAAGACGTTAGAGTTAGAATAAAAGTCTGAAAAAGCCACTGAGTTCCAGTCCTGCGCCGCCTGATACAATATCTCAATATGAAAGAACAGATTGCGGACCGCTGAGTCAAGTACCTCAGTCGCAAGCTTGCGTGGCAGGGCTGCGAGGTGCCAGATATCCCAGTATCCGACGTTAAAGATCCAAAGGGTTTCGGTAGGAGCCAGCTTTGGTAGAGGTGATGCGAGAAAGGCGTTAACCTGAGAAGATAGATCGTGATAAGTTAGTAATGGATATTGTTTCTCTACCCAGGAGTAGTCGAGTATTGTATTGTTGTCCTTGCCGGCTGGAGCGCTCGTAGACACAGATACATGCTCAAGTGCGGTTTCAATAAGTGTGTTCGACATCACCGCGCCGCTCATGCCGACTGTGTCCGGGACAAACGATAAGTAGGCACCGCAATCTAACTGCTCAATTATCAATCTTGAGACACGGCAGTCTAGAGTATCGGAGAATACTAACCTCTTGACACATGATCTCAGTCCATGCAGCCTGGCTCTCTGATTTTGTGGACGATTGGATTGGTGTAGCGGCGTCACCTCCGCCAAAAACGACAATCCTTAACCCACCACCCCCATCACCTATCTTCTTGGCCTCCTTTCCTTTTAAGCCTCCTAGATAATCTGAGCCGAATAGAGCACCTGGTGTCCGTAATGATGACCATGTGTAAGTCACAGCCGTGAGCAATACAACACCGACTGCTACGTTCAGGAGTATCTTGGGTCCTCCCCTGAATGCCTTCAGGGAGCAGATACCGGCCAGAGCCTTCAGGCTCCATCTTTCCAATCTGATACTATGCTTTGGAGGCTCAAATGAGGAGGCTTTGGTGATCATGTCTGCCCTGGTCTGCGGTATTGTTTCACAAAACATCATCGTCAGATGACACCCACTTAACTCTT
Source organism: Xylariaceae sp. FL1651 (assembly GCA_025201745.1). Lineage (NCBI taxonomy): Eukaryota > Fungi > Ascomycota > Sordariomycetes > Xylariales > Xylariaceae > Xylariaceae sp. FL1651. The sequence continues at coordinate 331,109 of MU624239.1, read as the reverse complement.
CCAAGTTCCTTGTTACCGTATATATTAGAGAAGCATAAGAATTAATATTCAATTGAAAGATTCACCTACAACCCTTGAGTTACCTGCTCAAGATCAGCTGAAAGTAATGGAAAGTTATGCCAATCTTTGAAGAGATGGAAGTCCGGGTAACATCCTCAAACCCTTGCTGTCAAGCACTACCAACGCTTAGACATTGCTGTGAACTTTAAGACCCGACTTCATGCACCGAACAGTGTACACGTCATGTGAGGTTAAGATCTAACCAGAGAGCGTCGAACAAGATATTTAGAGACCTGAGCACAAGTCAATGGAGCCGCCATTCGGGGCCTTCTAGTCAGTGCATGAGATAGTGCTGATTATAGCGTTCGCCGATCGTGGCCCAAACGGAAGCTTAATCCGATAGCGTTCCAACTGTGCGGGTTTCTTGATCCGCTTGTAGGTGCTTAACTTTTGTGGTTCGTTATAGGAATTGCTGGTTGAGCCACACCAACAAGCTATTTCAATTTCAGTAAGGGCCGAAATTCATGATTGGTGGATGAGTTCAATGTAACCTCATCGCCACCATGTCGCTTTCTCTTGGGGTTTAAAAGACTGAAGGGAATAAAAGACTGAATACCATTAACTAAAACCACTTTGTTCAACGTCTCTGTGCTTATTCATATATTTTATATCTATACGGCAAAGGGTACTTTATTCCACACACCAGAACTCCACGATTACCATGTATTGCCTAGTGCTGTTGGATGATAGCTCACTTCCGGTAAAATAAAACTGTGTACGCGCACTGCACCTGGAACCTCAGTAATTGCGTGTAAGTATCTAAGTTATACTCTATCTTACTTCCTATACTGAATTCTCATTCATTTTATGTCGGAAAAGTTTAACATTTCCTGCAACTGCAATATTGCCTACCTTGCAACGAATTTGAAACGTACCCAATCATTAGGAGTTATCACCAATGAAGGATCGCACATCTGAAATAATCTAGCAGCCGTCTGTAACAACTAACTTGAGAAATATTTATATATAGAATTAAGTATATACGGTGAAATGTTAAAAATATAGTCCTTTGGGGTGTAGCACATGAGCTCCATTTTCAAGAAAATCATGGCCCACTACATCCTGGGATATCGGCTGTCCTAATGACTCCAATATGACACCTTTGACTCGTAATCAACGACCTATACTAAATACTTCAATGGATGGCGTTCGTTATGATGTCAAACGGACGGAAGCCAACGGAGCTGTAGCCCGGCACATACTGCAATAATTGAAATTAGTGTATCTCCTGAGACAACACACCACAAAAAAAAAAAAAAAGGAACAAGTCCCGGAAGGATGCGCAGCTCCTAAGATACGTAGCTACAGAGAGAAAACTCGAAATACTACTCACGGCGTCTCCGAAAGGCTCGAGGATAGTATTATAAGTAGCGGCGGGTTTAGTGGCGGCAATCCAGGTGAAGGTCTCATTGGTACCGGCTGCGATATCAGTATTGGGCAACGCCTTAACGATGCTCTGGTACTTGTCGGCGGGAATCAGAGGCGAAACTTTGCCGGGGTTGTCGAAGGAGATGCTGTTGAGAATCAACTGGACGTCGGCGTTCTTTCCAACGGCGATGCCGGGCGACCCGTGTAGCGAGATGCCGTCGTAGACCTTCTCGAGTCGTACTGCATCCCACTTCCCAGCGTGGCGATTCTCCTTAATAAACTTGACAGCACCCAGAGCGCCATCGACTTCGAAGCGGTGGTCGCTATTTGATCTCAGAGTTAGTACGCAGTAAGCAGAGTCGGGTGTCGGTGATGCTTTACGGTGAAACCCAAGGTGAGCCAGGGGTCACTATAATGATCAGCATTAGTGTGTACACAGTTGAGCATGGAGGCTTAAGGAGCCCTTACTGTCCCAGCCTAGGTCATGCAGGAGAGTGGAAACCGCATGGACTTCTACGTCGATCTCGGCCGCAAGTGTTTTGTTGGAATTGATCACCGCGGCACCATAGAGCCAAGTTCGCATACAATGTTTGTACAGGTAAGGAGTGAACTTTGAAATCACTGCTCTGGCATCGCGGACGAGTTGGGTGTCAATAACCTCAACACCAGCAATTGTGGTGGTCGGGTACGGGGGCTTATGGGGATGGCTGCACGCTGTAGCGGCAAGCGCAAGAGAAGTGATCATTCCGGCGACCTTCATTTTGAACGAGAACAATATTTACAGAAAACCCTTTGTAAGCGAAAGACAAGTCGGGCGCGTGAAGGTAAGGTGGTTGACTATTGTAGCGGCTGTCGTAAATTTAAAAGATTTATACAATCTTTGACTTTCCTCTATATACCTCATCTTTAGTAAAAAATTATGCTGACTGTGTGTCTCAAATGATTTGGGATTTCTTGGGTGCCAAGTAGTGAGATTAGTCTCGATGGTGCTTTGTATATGGTGTATTAGCCAAGGCAATGCCGGAAGATAGTAACTGCAACCGATGCTTCTATTTTATTCGTTAATTTAGAAAATCGTGTAAGAAACCCCGCAAGGGAGAGACAATAAAGTCTAATGTCTCACTGTGGTGAGCACCACTATTGTGCTCTGCTAGACGTGGCCAGTGAGTGGTGCCCATGCTACAACTACTTTTTTGTGCTGACCAGTGGTAGGGAGTCTTAATTGTAGGGGGCAATTTCGGACCCAAAGTACCAGCCTTGCGGTTTGATTGAGTCTATAAATAAAGCAACCATCTAGGCTTTTTGTCCAAGAATTCCAAAATTCAGCGTGCGGCACAGCTTGCTCATGAGCCCAATGAAATTTGCATAGTTCTTGGCAGCTAAGCAGCTGAGGATTATACGGCTGCTAGGATGTGAGAGCTTACGAAACTTGAGCATGGTCGGCATGCGAGTGATATCACGAAAATTACTAAATAGGGGCCGGCCAATTAAAATTGAGTTACAGTTCTCGATCTTTTCTTGAGCCTTCGGATCATCCCGCAATCCATGAGTATGTTGGGGTATCTCAACAGGCATTCGGGTATTCAGACCGCCACAATCTAGTATGTATTTGAGTTGCACCGAACTACTTTGAATCTCGACCTCAAAAACGTGTTTCCTTCCTCCTGCCACAATGGGGATACTTATAGAGAAAGATAGTCACTCAGGCACACGCGCGAACTTGCAATCTTTCGCGAATTATACCAATATCTCATTCTCCATCAGAGAAAGACAGTGTTTTCTTAGAGGGACTAGGGTTTAATCTTGCTTCGCATCTCTTGTTACTACACTTCTGTTCTCGAAATGTCAACTTCTTTGCTGATCATTTGCAAAGAGGGGTAATGAACTGATCTATGAAAATTCCCTGCTTTGTCAAGGTTGTTGCTTTAAAGGCTAGTCATCCGATCAACCATCTAATTGCAAAAGTTCGGTTCGCTCTAGGCTGGCTGGGCTAGGTCATTGTCAATATATACAGTACCTTCATCGCTCCAATAGGCAGGGCTAACAATGTACAGCATTAATATGTCTAAGGTAACAAGAATCCTCTACAAAGCAGCAACCTCATGCCACTCAGTTCATCTAAAATACGTGGGACATATTTGGAGTCAATAAGACCAGCTTAGGGATACCAGTTATCAAAGTGACAGAGCCTCGGTTATGGAGGTCGTCTCCTTTAGACATTGATTTCCCACTCTGCCTTGTTCTAATTACTATTTACAATAATTGTGGATTGTCACCAATTAGGCGGAAGATACATACTATTATAAGGTCGGGAAACCTCGAGTGATCAGACCTAACTGGGCCATGCTTTTCACAATGTTTCTTGTAATATTCTATTACTCATAGACAAAGGTAATTAGCTGTAGTCCATAATCAGTAATACATCGCCGGAGCGCATAGAGAGCCTAGAAAGACAAGTATCGTTGAAGACTATTATCGATGGCTTGGCAAGCAGTATTGAATTTGGCCATGGGACGTGATATAAAAAGATGGCAGTATTTTATATGAGGTAGACGAACATGTACACCATTCTCTTCCAACATACAATGCTAATCAGCTCGAGCTCTGAAATAGATCGTGGCAGTCATATATACCAACGCCCAAATCTTTTCAATCGTTAACTATTGAATCTATGCTCTACACGCCTATTTCAAGATAAACGTACCCCTCTACTTATACTCTGTGGTAGATGTGTTGTATTTGTCTATGACCTCATGGAAGATCCAACCGCAGCCATCTGTCAGGCTAAGCCCATCCCCTATAAAGGGGCAACCGCTTGTCGCTATCAGTTATATGGTCAGGCGCTCTCAGTAGCCTGAGATGGCAAAGGAAAAGATACAGGCAGCCGTCCAGCTCCCTGTCACCTCGATTTTATTCAGCGTGTACGTGAGCGCGTGCTTTGTGCCTGGATTACTGTCATCTAGGATTCTATGAGAGAAGCATTTGCGAAATTTGTTCATGCTTTTGATCATGTTGCCGCGGTCCGTTGCAATGCCGACTCTCGGCCATGGGACTGGGCCAAGGTGGGTTACGTTTGGTCATGGGCTGGGATACTGGTGGCGGTTTTACTGGAGACACCGTCTGCGGGCCCGAGGCGCCAAGGTTCGGGTCGGCGTACGTGGGCGCCGGTAAGGAGAACTCAAACACGCACTGCTCATCTTCATCTTCTTTATCTCGGGGGTCTTCACCAAAAGATCGCCTTGGAAGTAGGTGTATGGTTTCTTCCTTTGGGTTTGAGCGTGCTGGCGAAAATGGATCTTTCACGGCCAATGAAATCATTATTAACATCAGAATAGCCCAGCAGGCATGGCATATCGCAGGATAATGAACACAGTTTACTCCAGCACGGCTTACAATTGATCTGGATTTCCTATCTTGTATATTACCTTTGGGAATACCACCGAAACAACACCCGCCATATCTGAAGTTGAAGTTTTTGCGGGCTGTGATGTAAGCGGCGTAAAGGAATAGGGGTGTAGTAGAAGTGTGGTAGCTCTGGTCACGGGCGAATGCATAACCGTAGCGAGGCTCTACGGGTTTGGGTCGTTTGCGATAATAAATAGAGGAAGCCGAACACTTTCTATTACTTAAAAAGCCGAGATAGCAACTGCCGAAGCGTCTATGTCCGTAACCATGTACTCCTACACCAGGATCTCAGTTGTTACCAAGGTACGAACCTTCAGTGTCGTCGTTCAGAAACATGAGTCCTTCGCCCATACTACCACTGTTGCCCTCAATGCCTTCTGGGTATACCGTATAGCATTAATGAATTCTGTAGTTCTCAGAACAACTAGGTGAGCTGCCTAGCTAAGTTTGGAGTTTGTAGTGGTGAATTCGGATAATGAGTCGATCTAGATGCGAGCGATATCTCAAACAGGGTAGATGTTGGCTAAATTCTTAAGTTGAGGAAATGGCATTAACTACTATGATACAAACTGGGAAAGCGATACCTATATTGCTTCAATAATGAGCTGCAGCGCAGTGATGACGCCCGACACAAGCCCCTAGTTTCATCTGTAAAGATAGGGCTCGTCCTTTGGCTACTAGGTGTTGTGGCCAGGACAACCACTCATGCGACGGCATCTTGGGTTGATAAATTGTGCCTTGATTGCCATAGATGGATTCTGGCAAACAAGTTCCACAGTCAACCAGATCAGATGATTGAAGGGAGAATCAATGAAAATCAAGACCATGTGATCCTTTATAAGCCTGTCCCGCCCAGATCTCGACGCCAGCCTTCCGGTATACGGAAGCCAGCTCGACGGTCTTCTAGTGGGCCCCCCATCTCAGCGTCGAGCAATCTAATGCCAGTGTCTCTTTGATCTGCCCATAGCATCATTGAGATCTTGCTGCTGGCTAATCATTCCGCCTTGGTCTGCGTGAGGTAATAGTGTTTACTCTGCTATAACGATTGCAGGAAGCCTTGCCCTATTCATTGCCGTCATCAAAGCATGATTCTTTACAAGATCTGCTGCTCTTTAGCGAGTTGTAAGTAAATCTTAACTACCCGCTTCTCCTTGCATAGGATAAGGAAGCCGTTTCCAGCTTTGCGGGTAGAGATGACGATGTTCCGGGGGAACGCGTGGCCCTCGTTTGTAACAACATCACGGCGCACAAGCCGATCATACTCCATATTACGAGTTTAGCTCGCTGACCGTTGACCCTTTCGGCACTACGAGCCGCTTCGTTTTTCCAATGCCGATATCTCCAACCCATAGCGGATCGAATAAGTATAACGGACAAATGGCATCGCGGAATCCCAGGAAGAAACCATCTGAGCTCGCACGATATAGCAGCATGGACCGCCATAAACAAGGCATCTCATCACCTGGTTCGGAGGGAAGCTGAATATGCTTTGTTGACTTTCGCGCTTGCGAAGGTCTGACGAGGAACTTGGCAAGGCATATAATGACTGAAGGTGGAAACCTGACAAGGTTATACCTCGTCTCTTCCTTCCGATATTGACTCCTTCACGTAAAGTCATGATTTTGTGCTACTTCAATGTTTTAATAAAGAGGCCAAATACTCGTTTCCAGGATATTTACTACTCAGCCTGCACGACTTCGATCCACGTCTTTGTGCTCACCAAATGGCACAACAGGTTGAGATGAGATTCCATGGCTCGCCTAAGACAAAAGCTTCCAGTATCAGCTAAGCATACAAGTGGTAGATTGAAATAAAGTAAATCAAATCAGGAATAGAAGAAGACTGTACTTTCGTGCTCTTCTAAGCCCTTTCGATGGAGGCCAACATGACCTGATAAGCAGCGATGGAAGGCCCAGTATTCAATCGCTGTAAAATGGGTACCAGCTTGCTAAATACTGCTGGGCTGGTGGCAGCCGAGGCAGCCCCCCCACGTGATGACTGTGGCTACTCCAGTGGGCGCCGACTGGGCAATGGCCGTGCTAGTCTAGTCTAGTGGTTATACTAGTCAAGGCAAGTAGCCGCACGAGTTATAACAGGATGGGTTAGCCCGTAATTAAGAGATGTTAGCACATGTATACTAACCTATAGCGGCCGATCTGCATATACAAGGCGCTATCGAGTGGCTACAAATCTCTTGGACGCCCCCCTACTAGGCTAACTATCCCTGCCTCAGGATGTAGTGTAAGCTAGGATCTCTTATCTGAAGAACTCTTCCCGAAGCGCCGGCAAACGCCATTCCACCTGACGCCGCGGGGAATCACACGAAAAATGTCTGACACCTTTTCCTTTTCCTTCTGCATCACCGAGGTCTTGGTGTAGGTAGCCGGGTCAATTTGCCGCCAAGATGTCTTCTGTTCCCGACCCAGCTGTCATCCCACAGCCCCAGGCCCAAGACCCTCACGATGTGAAGAAACTGGATCTGGACATCACCGATCCCAGCGCGTCGGAACGCGGCATCATAGCGCCGGTTTTAGCCTCAACAGACGTCCCTGAAACCTCCAAATGGGAAATCTGGTCGTGGTATGCCTACTATATTGGCGCCAATGGGCTGTCTCTATTCAACTTCGGTCCGACCGCCTTCCAGAACCTCTTGTCACAGGCTGCGCCTGAAGATACGGGTCTCCTCCGCTTCGCTGGCCGCGATCGCAATGTGAACAGCATCGTACTGCTTACGAACGGCATCAGCTTTGCTATTCAGGCCGCTCTCTTCATCATTATTGGCTCGTATGCCGACTTCGGGTCTGGTCGCCGCTGGATCCTCGTCTTCTGGTCTGTCGTCTCATTCGGTATCGGCTTTGCCTGGCTCGGTGTGCATGAGCCCTCAAAGTGGCAGGCTGGCGTCGGCCTGTACATTGTTGGGCTCATATGCTATCAGCTCACCTTAACCTACTGGACGGCAGCTTTTCCATCGCTAGCACGGAATACCCCCCACTTGAAAGAAGCTGCCCGAGCGTATGCCGAAGGGGAGCTCAGCCAAGCCGAGTATGATCGCCAAGATGAGATGGAGCGTAGCCGACTGAGTAATGTGGGTTTTTGCATCCAGAGTCTCGGCGAGGTCGTTATTCTCGCCATCATAGTTGGTATCCTGTTCGGCGTGAACGTTAATGCGAGTGTCGAAGCCAACAACTGGGGCTTAAGTGTACTCATCGCCTTCGCAACTGCCGTCTGGCTCGTGCTGTCGATACCCTGGTTCGTGCTGGAGAAGAAACGCCCGGGACTCAAAATCCCACCTGGCAAGAACATTGTCAGCGTTGGCTTTTGGCAGCTTAAGGAGGCCTTGATGAAAATCTGGCACCTGAAGCAAAGCCTTATTTACTTGGTTGGATATTTCCTGCTTGGTGACTCTCTCAACACCACCGTAACGGTCATCGCAACCCTACAGAATGAAGTAGTATCGTACGATACATTGACGCTCACCTACCTCTTGATTGTGGGAATTGCTGCTCAAGGTGCGGGAATTGCGGCCTACTGGTGGCTCCAGAAGCGCTTCAATGTAAGTGCCAAAACTATGTTCAATATTGTCATGGTGGGCATTATTCTACTTGACGGCTGGGGTATGATTGGTAATTGGACTAATGGCTTTGGTTTCCATCATGTCTGGGAAATCTGGCTTTACCAGGTCTTCTATGGTCTATTCGTTTGCCAATGGTACTCTTACTCACAAATCATCATTTCATCCGTCACACCCCGAGGTCACGAGTTCTTGTTCTTCTCTTTATTCACTATCATTGGCAAAACCTCTTCGTTCATTGGCCCATTTGTCAGCAGCGCCATCATCGACGATACACCAAACCACAACAACAATAACGCGCCATTCTATTTTTTGTTTGCGCTCAGCTTAGTGAGCGCAGTCGGCCTTTGGCTGTTTTTGGACCTGGATAAGAGTGCGCGGGAGCAGGAGGCATTTTTAGCAGAGGAAAAAGCAAGGATCGTAGCGACGGACAGTGACTGATGATGTGAGAGCTAGCTAGTTGGAATATTCTGGCCAACGTTGGCAGGGTGTACAAGGTTATACAACAGGGGTATCTTACCCATCAAACGTGAGATGGGCTGCTGTCGTAGCTTACAATGATACCCATGACATTCTCATTTGAGACCTGAGCAAAGAGCCAACCCCAATAGACTATTTGTCAGTGAGTGTGGCAATGATAGAGAGTGATTCAAATCAGTCTTCGTTGTCAATGAGTCATAAAGCAGACATTGCATCAACTGTTTAATTCACTCGTTGGAGATTTGGACGGGGATGCGACTGGAATGTTCGTAGATATCCTGTGTTACTACTTGCCCAAATCACCACTCCAGGATTGTCTACTGGTTCGGCCCAATCCACTGCTGGTACTACATGATCCATCTCTCCATATGCGATACTTGAATCTACATCTGTAGATTTTTTGCATTCTTTCATGAGCTAACATAAGTTCAACTGCTTTCAGTATTAACACAAGTAGCACCAGTTTGCTCCGGCGCACCGAAGATGCACCACCTCCTCATACTAGCTCTTTTCGCCTATATTACCAGTTTTGCGAACTCTCGTAGTAAGTCCCTAGCTGCCTAGGTAGCTAAAAGTCGGTATTTCCTAGAGGCAAAAGGACCAAGTATTTTGAGTGTTTAGAGTATTTGCGAGAATGGTGGTATTAGTGCTCGAGAGCATTCTCTTCGCTTAGCTCGTCATCTCCATGAGCAGCATAACTTTACGAGTACGTAACGTTATTGATTACCTTTTTATTATTATTACCTACTGCAGTTGCTTTAAAGCACCGTCTTACTCAAAGCGAAACCTCTCTGCCTACAGCTTTAGCCACCACACCGACGATACTTGGACTGTAGGCACTGATCCTCATAATATCTTCCAGAAGCACCCTGCTTGCGCCCTGTCGCCTGTCGCCTGTCGCCACTGAGGGACCTTTCTGTATGATCTTTACCAAGTTGCCCTTGTTTCTAACATGACTTGAAGAAAATACTAAAATTGTAGTTTGTTTGAATGAGGTTGAGGGCGAGCTTGTGCGATCGCGCATCACAGGTAACCAGTCTGGGTCGCCTCTCTACCTCAAGATTCGGGTTAAAGATTTTGTGATTTGCAAGGACGCGTCCAATATATACGTCGAAATTTGGCGTGGGTAACCAGTGATCCTTTCAATTTGTTACTCATCTTTAATATGCATCGCCACTTTTATCTCAGCAGACGAGTAGATGCGAACGCGACTGGCGTTTATGGCGGAACTGGCGCAGAGCACGGCCTGGCCTTCTGCCGCGGCCTGCAGAGGACAGATACCATGGGCGTAGTCTCCTTCGACACCATTTTCCCGGGCACTACGCCGGGCGCGCACCGCACATCCATGTCGCGGTGCATATAGATGCGCACGAGGAAGCCGACGGCTCCGTCCACGACAACACCGTCTCGATGAATGCACAGATCTACTTCGACCAGGACTTCATCCTGCAGGTCGAGAAAACGGCGCCTCACAACGCGAATTCTCAGCCCTTCATGCTCAATAAGGATGACTGGTTCTTGCAGCAGGAGGCAGCCGCCGCGTTTGACCCCTTCATCTCCCAAATCACCGTTTCGAACTGTGCTCAGGACGGCTTGATTGGTTACACGACTGTCGGTGTGAATCTGACGGAACATCGAGAGCTTGTCGTTGCTGATCATCGGCCCGGCCTTGACTACTTAGTTAAAGGGAGTTGAATAGCATTTCTAGCCCGAAGGATAGACAGATGGTTTGATGTGGTACATGGCAAAGTGAACATTATGCAAATTTTAGGACTAACATATAAGTACTATCATGACCTCATAGCTAAAAGGAGTGTATTGGTGGTCAAGATATCTCGCAAAACATCGCAAAACAAAACAATCCAGCTACGAAGAATATTAAGGTAATGGGGGAAAAAAAATATGACTTAACACAACGCCTTTCTCGCCAACCAGACTCCCTCCCGACAAAAAAATTGAAAACTAAATCAGCACATTTCTTATTCCCTCTCCATCCGGTACCCACTCTAATCCTACATCACTAGTCCTTCCTCGACCAGCCAGGCTCTTTTCCAGTGGCCCTAGCATTCAGGCCCGATAATACCGACGTGGCTTCGCTTCTGATATGAACTAGGCGGTTCTATGCGTGAACACAGAACAAGACTACAGAGCCCAGATGAACATCTTCGATGCCGGTGGAAGATGCGGCTTCATTCGCGGGGATGACGATGACGATGATGATGACCATTATGCTGCTACTGCTGATGATACATACTGCCGGACACGTTCTGGTTTGATGGTGTGTTCGTGTTCATTGACGAATCTACAAATGGTCAGTTGCGTCGGGGTGCGTATCTCAAAATAGCTGAAAGCATATTGTCGATCTGGAAGTTCCAATGCTTCATCGAATTCAATATTGACTCGGTTGCTGCATGTGGTGTTTCAGGGTTTCGCTTAAATCCACGATCGTTGGAAGTAACGTGAAGCGCAAGCAATCTAATGTTCTCTTGTAAAAACCCGCCATGCAGTGTTCGACAGAATGCTCTGCAGCAAGCCTCCAAAAAAAATTCCATTTCCTTTAACAACGTCCTGCAATCATCGAATTTGCTCCAAACGACATTCCTAAGTCCCGGGTCGTTAATAGTTGGCAGAGCAGCAATGATTAGTTCTACGTTCGTCGAAAACTCGTCTAGGGTATTGTATAAAATGCGAGCATTGCGCCTCACTTGGTTTTCCCCGTCGGTATGAACCATCGTCCATTCCAAAAACCACTGACCCAGGGTACGAGAGTCAAAAACGTTATACTCGAGGACGATGGGCGGTGATACCGCATTCCAGTGTTCGAAATTGTATCGTTGGTCGATTCCATACCATGTGATGTCATCTTCGGTTGGCTGGCGTCTATTGGCATTGAAAACGTGGCCACGGGGCCAAGGGAGCGCTGGGATTGGGGGCGGGATTAATAGCGCTGAGTCTTGCCTGCGACTTGTCAATACTGTGCCCGGCTCGTCAATGAGCTGTGGTTCAACGTGTACTCACGTAGCTGGCAAAACCTCACGCTGATGTGAAGAAGACATGGTTGCTTGGTGTTCTCGCCTATCTCCGTCGCGAGCGTGTTAATGGATGCTCGAGGGCGCGTTATGTATGTCCCTATGAAATGAATAAGTACTAGTTTGCCTTCTTTTCAATATCATCAGAAGATACATACTCAGAGACGTATATATATTGCCAGCGCCGATATAAAACTGTTTGAGTTGACGATCGGGTAGTGGCCAGTTATATGTCTGCCCGGAGGAAGCGCTCGTGAGTAAAGTCGGTGCCTACTTGTGACAGCAAGTAGCACTCGGTGGTATGCCGGCAACGTATTGTCTAGGACGCAGAAATATAAGTGTACTTCATCCAGAAGGAAGGGCAACAGAACTCGTTTCTAAATGTTATCTTGTTGGTCAGTACTTGGGCTCGTATGGGGAATCCTTTTCTGCCTGCCATAGGGGAAAGATAGTAGATGATAGTGTATAAGAAGGATAGTAGGTTGAGAATGCGAAAAGAAGACAACGTCAAGTGTACTCAGCTTAATATGTAGTTTGGCTTGCAGATGAGTCCTTTGTTTCATTCCACTTCCTCTGTTGGTTCGACAGAGAGAGCAGGGGAAATGTTAACAGCGATCATTCGGTCACACAACTAACAGTTCATATGAATACCGGAACTGATGGCTTACACATGTTGGCCTCAAGTGCTTAGTATAAATTTAAGGGACATGCAAAAGTAAAACATACTCTAAGTTTTACCTTTTCTTGTCGCGGCCATGAGCCATTGCATCGTCATAACGCTTTCAATGAAAGCCTGATGCGTTGCTTTTATCAAGCTGTATCTGATGAATAATGAGGGTTGTAATATGGAAAATACCAGGATTGGAAGGCGTTTCAGACTTTCGTCGACATACGCGCACTACGAAAACATCACAACACAGTACACGCAGCAGTACGAGACACAGACCGAGAAGTCAGATAATAGAAAGTGAAGTACGACGTTCTATAAGGAGTGGTCGCGTACTATATACAAAACTCGCCCATTGAGGTTTAAAATGATAGATACATACCTATTATGGCATTGGTGATATAACATAGAGTACTGGTAGCTTACCACGACTCATGTCCCATGGGAGGCTTAGGAACCTACTATGTAGTTATCCTCCTGACATAAAACAATATTAATCAATCAATTAATCAATCAATCAGGCTTCGTGAGGTTATGAAAGGACAGTGATACATAGCTTTTGAGATGGAAATAGATGAAAGCCGAGACTAGTGATACAAGACACTGGCAACAAGGCATAGCGGAAATGCAATGCATTGGTGAGAGAAAGCTATCCAGGAACTAGCACTAGAAGTGTGCTAAAACCTGGAAATGGGGCCCTGGTGGGTCCCCGCAGTAACTAGTATAACAGACTCACTATAATATCTGGCTTATATTTGTAAAGATATAGTAAAACAAGCTAAACAACCTCCGTGCTGAGATGCTAAAGATACTACGGTATTGGTTTAATGTTTATTGCAGGTATAGTGTTTCGTTTAGGTATTTTCCTCTAAGTTAATGACTATTGAATTGTTATGTAAAAATGCCCGGTAGTGCCAGGCAAGCTGTCACTAAAATGGAAATCTTTACATATACTGGCTATGTAAAGCTTACCATTTTAAATACCGTGAAAATCAAAATGCCAAGCATTCCAATTTCATGGCCGTTAGGATAGCCACAGCCAATGCCAATGCCAGTGCCCAGCAAAAGCCAAAGCTATAGCCAACTATCCAGCTAGCTTCGTATTCGTATCTACTTATATAGAGTGACCATTAGTGGCCATGTTCGCTATTGCAGTACGCAAGCCACACAGGTTGCCAGTGTGCGAATACGTTGTGGTCGATGCCTCGAATAAACTCTGGCCAATGGCAGCTTTGCAAAGTCTGTATGGACCAATGGGAAGACCATCCACTTTTATATGCCTTTGGAGTGTACAATTAGAACTTCTCAAGCTTCACTGTCCCTGAAAATTTCCCAATATGTGGCGGTAAAGGTAAACTTTCCATTCAATAGCTGTGGCCAGCCGAATTATATTAGGCTAAGGAATTGATTTCTTTTGTTGCTATTTGCACAAACGTAGGAGACTAAGGGGAGTTGTCAGTGGCTGGCCATAGGCTTAATTGATTGATTAATTGATGTTACTTATCGTTAAAGAGGGAGTGCTACATACTTTTAAGACTCCCGTAAGACATAAAAAATAGTAAGCTATTAGTAATTTATGCTATATTATAAGAATGTTACATTTACTAATTCCAATTTTATAGACTAGCTATATATACATAGCTTACGGATTTTCCTTTAAGACGTCGTATTCATTTTCCTATTTCCTTTTTGCGATTTTATGTGCGTTGTTTCATTTGCTTTAGTTTTTTTCTCTTTTCTTTTCTTTCTAGATTGTACGTAAAACGCGACTTTTCGTACCTATTCTACTCCGGTAAAACCATTTACCCCCCCCCGCGGGCAACTTAAACGAATACCAATATTGCCCTTCAGTTATCAAGGATATACGATACGGGGGTGTGTCGATTACATTCGCCGTCGCAGTGTTCGGCTCCGTACTTGTTATCGTGCTACGTACGATCCCGGGTCCCTTATTCCGCGGTGTTGTAGTTCCGCCTTGTGCTGGCGTACCCTACGTGGCCCTAACGAGCGTCGAGTTATACCCGTTTCCTTTCCCATTCCCAAAGGTCTAGAGTGTATTTTGTGCTCTATTGTCGACTGTGCCAAAGCCGGGCTGGCCACAAGCTATGAGCGGATTGGCTTCGACACTGAACTACGAGCACCAGGGCATGCTGAGAGGAATAATGTTACTATAGCAAAGACAAAATGCGATTGTTTTGATTAAGTGAAGAAAGAAAATATCATAACTCCTGTGGTATATGTCTCCCCCTAAAAAATGCGCCCGCTAGATGCAAGATTGTACCCCCGCTAGCCATCACAATACTCGACCAGTTCTTTCTAGAGACACTTCTCCGCCGGTTGTAGGCCACGAAAAAAATGCTAGTCTGGTGTAATAGAGAGATCTGAGCCTCCACGACGCTCTAGACAGCGCGCTTTAGCAGCTTTGATTTCGCCACGCAGGAGTCGGCATTCGCTGGCCCATTTCTCAACCTTATCAATGAATTCCTCCGTATCCTCGCAATCACGGCCAAACATATCCGCAATAAGCCTTCGTTTTATTTCCTGGTCCGTCTCAAAGCCATCCTTCGTCGGGATGAACGGCGCCTCGTAGCGTCGTAGTAACGACTTAAGCTCGCTCTGCAGGGCCTTGCCGCGTTTGTAATGATTTTCTACCTTCGTCTTGAGTTCGCATCTGAATTTGCCTCTGTTGTTCGTGCAGTGTCTCATATTCTTTGCGTAGACGACCTGGCAGCCGTGAAACCTCTTGGCAATCTCTAGAATGCCGGTGTTGTTCTTGTATTCGCGCCTCGCATGTTGATGGATCCATCCTGCAATTGTGCACGCATGAAAAACTCTGCATCCAATCAGGATAGGCGGTCTGTCTGGGTTCCAATGACTAGTTTCGAGTGTCTCCTCGAGCTTGTGTTTTCTCAGATCTTCAACAGTGGCCTGACGTCGCTGCTTTTTCTTTATACGTAGGGCGTCGTATAGTACAATCTCCCGGCAATTATTGGGCTTTGTTTGGCCTTCATCCGAGTTTGGAGGGCCAAGCAGGAGAAGAGGCTTATATTCTTCTTCCTCATCAGACATGGTGTCAGAGTCGGAATGTTCAGACCAATACTTCTCCTCGTCTTCAGATGTTGATGATTCATCCACTGGCTCTGGATTGAGTATTTTCGCGTTCGGTTTGTCCGTCACTTCGTGTATGGTATGGCGTCGTTTTGACGCTTTAGCCGAGGACCCCACTTGATCCTTGCGAGTCCGCGGGTTCGTTTCAACCGATGATAGTGGGTAGCCTGAATGCTTTGGCATAAAGGTGCCTCGCTTGTAAGGGGACGAGGGCGACGAAGGTGACGGAGGTGTTGAAGGCGATGAGCAACGAGGGCTCCGTAATGGGGATACGCTTCGGCTGTATTGCTGTCATGGCCTACACTTAGTCTCGTTCAGGGTAGAATGAATAGCACAGAAGACATACGTCCTTATAATGGTTGTATTGATTGATACGAGGGCTCATTGGGATTCGGTATGGTATATCATGTCCGAGTGATTGCGCCGTTTGCTGTGACTATTTCGGCTTATATGTTAGCCACAGTGATTTTTGTTTGTCAGTTGTGATTGGCCATACGTTGTGATAGTAGCTATGTTCTGAGCCCTGCCTCTGTGGTATATGTTCTGATCTCTCTGTCTTTCTGACCGAGGGGCTGCCGGGTCGAACTAAAAGTCCCCCGTGAAATGAGTTTCGATTGCGAGACATTTGGGGATATGTTGACAGTGAATACTAGGTGGCGTGTATAAGACTTGTCAAACGACAGAAAGAGTTTGCGCCGGGGAGGGCAGAGGGAGGAGTCTGTGATTTTATGTGCCCGCGAGGAGCCACGGTTTAGTAGTATCGACCAATCTTCCGCTGTCAAAAAATGTTCAATGATGGTCGGCATCTTGGATTCTTCGATTGGTTGATTGATTGATTGATTGATTGATTGATCACTTGTTACTATATTGGTGGCAAGATGATACACAAAGACCCACTCAACGTGTATACATGACAGCGGCAGCTACACACCAACTAAAGGCCATCTGAACCTCTCAGAACATTTAATCAACGTGGAGAGGGGCCATACGTGACTTGAGAGATAAAATTTGGTTTAAAGAATCACCGGTGATGTCAAGTCTATGCATATTGGTATGGTGAAGCCACAGCTACCCTGAAGCTGCATTGAAGTCCAAGTATACCCACCGATAGGTGGTATGGGTGAGAATGGAAAAATGATATGATAATCCAACTGTTGAAAAGCTCGCACGACGTGCCACATAGTTGTGTGACAGCAAAGATGGTACGCCGGATTTTTGGCACGCGGTTTGGCTCAGGTTGCGCGCACAGAAAGCGCCCAATACGGAGGACAAACAAAGTGATGCAGGCCGTGCCGCAGCCCTGACTAAGCTCCAGCACACCAAAGACAACACCATCGCGTGAGTCTGATCAGTTTCTACGGGACGCTACCATCCCTTTGGCTGCCCTCGGGCCCACAATATGCATTGGGAATTCGAAAGTATTATTAGGTAGAGACGTATTTTAAGTTGGGCCTTCTTATCCGGAGAAATTCGTGTTCATATGTGGTATCTCAGCTTTGTACTAACAAATATTAGGGTAGCTTTCCCCGTTAGTAGACGTGGACGACCTTTGAACTTGGGCAGCGTAGCTTCAGAGAGTCTAGAACATGTGGCAAGGATAACCGGCATTAGGGACCTATGGGAGTCCGGGAGAGGTGTTACGGGGGCAGTGGAGACGAGAAACAATGCCGAACATTGGGTTGGAAACGAATATCTCAATTAGTATACACTTCGGAGCGGAGGGAGGGGTAGATTTATTATAAGAAACGAATGATAGGAGTAACGGTGCTTGGGGCAAAAACTCGGCGAATTTGTAAACCAGAATATAGGTACGTACTTACGAAGAAAATAATTAAAAAGTTGGTAATATTGTAGCTGTCTACACACCTGTCACTAGGTAATTAGAACCTTGTATTTAGAGCGTCAGTACTGTCGACGCTGTTTTTTCCCTCTTTTTCCCTTTTATACATTTGATTTCTATCAAATTACTTCTTTTTTATCTGCATATCATGGTACCCAAACCATTCTTCACTTGTTGACGAAGACTTTATAGGTAGACGCCGTCACACAGCTCTCGAATACCGCTTAGCCACGGAGTTTGCGTGCCAGAGGTTGCGATTAGGACCATTCAGATGGATTGTAGTAAATGAGGCTTAACAAGGATAGCGAGGGCAGTTCTAAACGAATCGGCAACATTATTTGCTAGAGAATTCACCCCACATTCATGCGACCGTGGTTTACTGAATGTGCCACCATGTACCTAAATTCCAAGAGCCAAGGTTCCCCTATGTATGTACATGCGTTAGGCCGCTAGCTTTGGCGGTCTCCTACGTAACATGATGTATTATAGAGCTCTGGATATCTACGTACCTCCTTAGGCACGTCAGCTTTGAGAATTGGCACTCTTGGTGATGCCATCAATCCTTGCTGGATGCTCCTGCGGACTGACGGATTACCCCTCAGCTCGATAAGTATTTATATATATATGTATATATACACTTCTCATTTGAAGGCGCGCACGTGTCGGTAATCTTAGATGGGGTTACCTCGGCATTGCATTCGGCGCGGAGTGATTACAGACTCCATTCCTGTTGCAGGGTCTCAATGGAAGTGCTGCCATTACTATAAGTACAGTAGTACCTGGTATAGCCCCACTACAGGCGGGGCCTCGTTTATCACGAAGACGAGCGAATCCGAGCTGATTCTGTGTACTAAACAATATCCTCTTTGATTTGATCAAGATAAAACTTTAGCGCCATCTATTCGTACTATTTCCTGTGCAAATACGATATGACCGGACCAAAGCCAGGCCAAAAAACAGTGCTTGTGACTGGGTATGTGAGCACGCTGCCGCCGCCGCCCCGAAGAGAGAGAGGGAGCCCGCTAATACCGGTCTCTGCAGCTGCACGCCAGGAGGCATTGGCCATGCCATTTGTCTCGAGTACCATAGGCGAGGTATTCCCCCTTTGCCAGTAGCTATATATCGTGGCGGCATTGGGAATCCCGATTCTCTAACTCGGCGCCAGGTCTGCATGTTATTGCCACTGCACGTCGGCCGGAAGTGCTGGTCGAGTTAGCTGAGATGGGCATGAGCACCGTTGCACTGGACGTTACAGATGCCGAGAGCATCAAGCAGTGCCACGGAGAAGTTGCCAAGATCAACGGTGGCAAGCTGGATATCCTAGTGAACAACGCGTAAGTGGCCGTTCTCCGCCATTTTGAGAACCACAATCTCAAGTTAGCCCGTCTCATTTCGCATTTCGGGTGCTCAACCAATCTGATAGGGGACGCACGCACACCCACCCTGCGTTAGACATCTCGCTGCCCGACGTGCGCGCGACGTTCGAGACAAACGTCTTCTCTATCATGGCGATGGTGCAGGCATTCATCGACCAGCTGATCGCCGCGAAGGGGCTCATTATCAACATCTCGTCGCTCTCCTCCATCACGCCGTACCTTTTCGGGTCCGTCTACTGCGCCAGCAAGGCCGCCGTAAGCGCCTACTCGCGGACGCTGCGCATGGAGCTCGCGCCGTTCGGCGTGCGCGTCATGGTCGCGATGACGGGGACTGTGAAGAGCAACACGGCGAGCCAGGGCCACCGCGTGCTGCCGGAGAACAGCCTCTACCGGAACGTCCAGAGCATCTTCGAATGGAGGCTCGTGTTCAGCCAGAACAACAATACCATGGATACGCCGACGTTCACGCGGAAATTGGTCGCCAACTCGCTCCGACCGGAGCGGCCGGGATGGCTGCGAAGCATGTTTGGGAGGCCGGATTGGTTTTGGTCGGGCGGTCTCGCGGGCTTGGTGTGGTTTGGGCACTGTACCGGCGAGTGGCTGGTCGATGCCGTCTGCTGGCGCAAATTCCGCATGCCAGAAATGGTGAAGCTACTCGGAGATGATTTAACGCAGAAGAAGCTGAAATAAATAAGTTCACTTATTTCACGTACGTCGCCTCATTATTTCGATTCGTATTGTCGACAAACATACATTTATTAGGCCTATAGCAACCTCGTCTGGGTGTATACCTACCATTTTTAGGTTTCTGCCGTATGATAATGGTAGACAGCCTTTAGTTCAGAGTAGATGCCTGGTGGGCCTTCTCTGGGAGAGGCCCCAGCACTAAAGCACCATCTTCTGAATGGCTTCTTACGTGCTGCCCAGCCGTCGTTACTAGTGCGTAATGAGATTAATACACAAACGTCTTAATTGGCGGGTATCTTGACACCTTATGCGGTATCGCGAGACTTCCGCTAAACATAGCAAACATTTTTTTTCATTTTTAAGTTATTTACGTTATGGCTATAGGCTGGAGCAGGATGGTCACTTATCGCTCAAGAAGAGACGTCGAATGCCGCAGGTGTAACTTTTACTCCAACTTTCTTACTCAACCACTCTCCACCGCCCCTCTGGCTCTTCAGTGACAAGCATCGGAGAGCCCCCGATCTGAGATGTGAGCTCGCTAGCCTGCCGACCCAACTCAGCGCCCTGGAGTTGCGTCTGATTGTGGAAGCCGTACCCCACCGTCGCATTCCCATACGTGTAGGCTGACGGGACAGTACTTTGCATTAGATTTCCAGACCACGTGTTGAACATGCTCTGATTGAGTAGCCCCTTGTGCTGCTCGGCCTTCAGCACCTGGTCGTTGAGGATTCGCTCCACGTGCGGCATCGTCTCAATCCAAACAGCTCGCCGCTGCATACTAGCCTCGAGCAACGCCGCCAGGTCCGGCTGATCTGCCGCACAGGTCGCGAGGTAGAGGGTCCGCATTCGCTGACTGTACATCTCACACATGACGCCGCCTTGAACGTGTGTCCCCTGGTGCGGCATCTTGTCCGCGAGCGCCGTGCCGTGGATTAACTCGTGGTGACACTCCTGACATATCGTACACTGGTTCCAGCCGAACCAGCGCGCGTTCTCGACGGGCTTGTCTCTGCGGCATAAGGGTATGAGTGCGTATTCCTTGATGAACTCCTCCAAGGGCTTGGGATCTTGCTTGTACACCATGTCTAACAGTTTTGACATGTAAATTGGCAAGCGAGCCATGTTGGGATTGAAGCTGCACAGTATCGTGCTTCCGGCGGGAACATTAGTCGTCAGCATAAAGTGCGCGCCCACCCCCATGGGTTCTACAATAGCGGCGTAACACGTCCGACAGATTTCGAAGCCGGCCGGGTTCGAGAGCAAAGTATACCACATCGCGCCCTGCATCCCCTTCGACTCGCACGGAGGCTCACGGGCGCAAATGTCAATTGCCTTCCAGAGAAGAGTGTAGTCGATCGTTTCCAGCATTTTAGCAGCCAGGGCCTTCATATTGAAGCTTCCGAAGCAGCAACGGACGGAGACGCCGAAAACGTTCACGAGGTTGCTGCCGGCATCGCGCCATTTGCTCTCCTGTCCGGCCAGGAGCACATAGTCGCAGAAACAGACTAGGCAGACGAGGAAGCCGTGCGGTCCTTCGATGGGCGTGAACCACCTCTTGCCGTCGGGATACACCGTCTCGTGCCTGTGACACGGCCGAAGGGAAAGACGACCAGTCATTCGAAAACGCCCGCGCCGTATACTCTTGTTGGATGTAGGGGACAGTCATATCGCAAGACCACACTTGTTCTGCGGGCTGTGGAAGGCCGGGCTCAAAATTGTCTTCTCCGAATGTGCGGTGGGCGAGAATGTGATCTTCATAACAAGCCTGGCAGATCACCATCGGCGGGATGGCATTGTTCCTCGGCCGGTACCATTGGATCCTGGCGCTGCCGTTCACGCCGCCCTGTGCTGCACAGTCTGGAATTGCTGGGCGATAGATCATGTGATCAACAACGTTGTCGAGCGAGCCGGATGCGAGGGCCGATTTAAAGAGATCATCTTTTATTCTTGGTCTTCGGAAGCGGCACACTCGAGGCTGGCCGTCGTTACGGAACATTCCCTGAAACTCGGCAGCGAATGGCGAGCTGCGGATGTGACCCTCATAGCAGGCCGAGCAGATGTGGTACCCAGGCGCTTGATAATGTGCATACCAAATCGCCCCAAAGATAACGAAGCTTTTTATATGCTCCGTGGCCGCTTGAAGCTGTTTCTGAGACGGCGCCTCATTTTCAAAGACTGGCGACTTCGCATCTGATGGCCGCTTCATGGCAGGGGAATCGCTTCTGATTCTGGTTGAAGTCAATTTCATAGGCGATTGTAGTAGATGCGTGAAGTGTTGTGCCGTTATATGATCGTCATTATTGGCTAGTTCTATCTCCGTCGAATTAGCTAGTCGCATGGTTTGAGACGCCTCGTTCATCACCACAACATGATCGGTGGCTGCCGAGTTCGTGACTTCCTGCGAGCTACCGGTACGTTCGGCGAGATTTTGGCCAACGGTGGAAGAGTGTTTATCAGCAGAAATACATTGGATACTGCCTGGAACTCGTTCGTGATATGTCGGCAATGATATATCCTGCGCATGAGGTAGCCAATGTTGTGACCTACTTGCTGCATGAGAGGACCCTTGCGGATCTGATCCTTGGTGGTTGTCCTTCCTATATTGTGTAGACAAGGAATTGTTCAATGGCACTTCCTTGTCTGATTTGGTGATAGTCTGGCGTGCTGAGGGTTTGCTATTTGTCTCTGGCGAAGTTGGCAAAGGAGGTGGAGGGGGGACTCTCCCTGCCTAGGAAAAGGTGGGAGACATTGGAGTAGCAACGTATCTGTTCCGAGGAGACATTGCTCTCTCCTTTAAGATATTGATTATGCCCCGAATTTACAGATCGAGCTAGAACGAAGATGTAACTATCTTGACGAGGTGAAACAGCTGCATGGCTACTAAGGAGCGATCTTGTTTGAATGGTTGCTACTGGACTCGCAAGCTCATGTGGATTGGTTTGCCGGTTATGATTAGTTGGGGTAGCTTCGGTCTCCAGGACCCTACCATGCCGGACGGGTTGATATCCAAAGCCCGCAGGTCGGGGCGGAATAGGTGGAGGTACAGCCTCCGGTGTTACCATTGAGGCATGAATGGTATTCCGTGGCGGAAGCGGAGGAGCACGAGAATGTGAACGGGATCTGTCGGCGGTGTCGGATTTAATGTGCGATCGGTAAGACGGACGTTCCACCTGTTACGGGTCGCTACCTGGTATTGGATTAATATGATATATCGAGTAACCAGTTTTAATTCTCGAGACCACCCATAGAACTATCTCTAGGGTCGTATCAAGTGAGCAGTAAGGGGAAAGCCGGACATGCCAAACTTTACGCAATCGCCTAGTCTCAGCCGCATCTTGGCGATGAATGATTGGATCCTCGAGTTCCGACATCCGTCAAGCTATTACGGGCCACTAAAATTCATAATTGGTTGTTATGTGGTTGGAAGTATAATCAACATCTACAAGGTCCATCCTCCGTGCGTCGTGGTCGGAGTATAGCTCGATGCTTGTCGATGTAGTAAAATTTCAGCTTCATCGTCCTATTTCTCGCTTGAGGCCTGGGCTTGTTCTGATCACAACCTTTCTCTATGCTGGGTGATCAGTCAGTGATTACATGATGCACTGAACTTGGCCAGACAGAGTAATGCGCGGAGGTAAGTCTGACAAACGACGGGAAAAACCGTTAAATATTAGACCAAAATCCTTTAATATAAATACAAGGATTACTATACGATGCCCCATGCAACAAAAATTGGGGTATCTTACACCCACAATTATGGATATGCTTGCATCTTTAATTAAAAGTGCCGTTGCTTGTTAAAATAAGCATAAAACACGCGCCGCCCGAAGACAGTCTGCTCAATATTTAGTCACTGGTAGCACCACTCTTACTCCAGGGGTTCTCGCCCGGGACAACCTGCGTAGCTATGATAAAAAAAATTAATGATACAACTTTCAGCGTGAAATATCATTCGCCAACAGAAGCAACTTTCCAATTACAGGTCACACGGGCCGACTTTAAATCAAACGTTACACTTTCATCCACATGCAGCTAAGCCGGGTCCCGGTCTGCAGGATTACACCGAGGCGGCGTTGGGCCAATCGCGTCGGCCAGACTTAGGCGGAACTTTGACTGCCAAGACGCGCGTGACGGTTGAACACTAGCTGCAAGGTCCCATCCGACTGGATGATGGGTTGCATTCACCAGCTCCTGGGAATCATAGGCCTAAGGGCAACAGTGATTCGGAGCTTCCTCGAGCAGTCTATCCTCATAGTGAAGGATGATTAGGGATGCACACTAAGAGTTAATAGATCTGCTCAGCGATTAGCTACAAGATTCACATATAGTAGTTTTTTTTTGGGTTAGCATGTTTATGTACCACTATAGGAATATGGGCCAAATGGAGGTTATCAGGCCAACTAGATTAGATGTTGGTGGTTAGTAGACTATTGCAGTACCATATTTGGCATATAAGTAGGTCTTCGTGAAGAATTTTTGTCTACTTAGGCCATATTCAAGGTTTTACAGAGGAATGTGGAATATCACTTCTGTGGGTTAAATGACCAGTAATGATACCACCTTAGGGAGCTACCCTGATATGCAGTGCGACACCACGGGATCATTACCCCAGCATAGGTGCAATATAAATGCTCCCAGAATATCTACTGTATTTCTGTCTAACTCTCTGACTTCCCACACGGGTCCTAGACTTTCTTGTCGACCTTACAGTCAAACAGAGTCGGCCGAAGTCACAACAGAGAGAGCAAATCCCACATTATGGGTCGCTGGATCAATCTCCTTCTCCTCGTGAGCGCCCCTCTCCTCCGCGCACAATGCCCAATTTGTGCCTCCGACGTCGACGTACCTCATCTGAGGGTGCCTGCCTGTGCCAAGGGCACCGGCAGCGTGCAGTACGACAAGTCAGTGCCGAATGGTGAGAGCAAATTCCCCCTCACCAAGGTCGATCTCTGCTATACAGACACCGACATTAAGATCACATTCACCGCCCTCGAAGAGGTGAACTTCTACTACAATGAGAGCCAAATCACCAACGATCCGATCTATGAGTACGAGGTGATGGAGGCTTTCATCTACCACGGCACCAATGACCCCAAGTCGTACCTTGAGTTTGAGGTCAACCCCAACAACATCACCTGGCAGGCCTTCATCTACAACCCAAGCAAGGTGCGGGCCGCCGGCGCTGCGTTTGATCACGGCCAGCTGCTGACACCTACCCTCGACGGATTGGTCACCAGCACGTCGCTGGACAGGGAGGCTGGGATCTGGGTCTCAAACGCGAGCATTCCGCTGGGGCTCTTCAACGTAGATGATGGAGAGGCGCAGGGAACGAAGTGGAGGATGAACTTCTTCCGTACGATTGTCGCGCCGGACACTTTCCCCGACCAAGGCCTGGGCGCGTGGAACCCGACAAATGAGTCGAACTTCCATATGACGCCATTTTTCGGCACTGTATTGTTCGTTTAAGGCTTTAACGATGATTTTAGCTACGTTACAGTAGTCGTATCTAATCTTGAGGACTCTTAGCTGTGAACTAATCTCAACTTCGATACTTGTGGTCTCTAAACTAAACCTGATAACTTGATTTTGGTAGTATGATTCCATCTACGTGTCAACACGTTCCAATGTTAACTAATAAGAAATGACCGCAGGACTTGCCGCTTTACAGTAGATAGAAAACTCATTAAAAGGAAAACAGGGATATCTAATTAGAACATTGAAAAAGCGTAGCGTTTCGCGTTACTGAGTTGATAAGGAGATCACCAGCTTCTTGGCCGACACTCCCTTCTTTAACATGTCTAGACCTGCTTGGATGTCTTCCAGTCCGTGACCGACAACTTGCGGGGTAGGAGCTGCCACGTATCTTCCAGATGCCAGCGCCTCTGGCAGAAAGCCTTCCCAGACGGCTTTACCAACCCCCTCAACCTTTGGATCAGCAAACACGGTACTCGTCTTAGTGCCAGTCCTAAGCGCTTTGATAGCCAAGCCAGCCGTTCCCGTAGCATAGTGATAAACTGTAGAAACCATGCCGGCGTCAGGATTCTCGGGCATTGGAAAGCTGACCATGACAACACTTTTGCTTCCCTGGCAGCGCTTTAGGACGTCCATGCATTTACAGCCAGACTGGGGCCCGATAGCTACTGCCCCGGCAACTGACTGTTTGCCAATAGCTGCCACGATGTCGGCGACTACGCCTGGACGCCGGTAGTCGAATGCTTGAGAGGCACCTAAAGATTTGACCAAGTCGAAGTTCTTGGGCGAACATGTCGTCAGCACCTCGTACCCTGCCGCGACGGCGAGCTGAATTGCATTGCAACCCACGCTCGTAGAGCCTCCCCAGATGAGGACGATCTCCCGTTTATCTGCTTCCTGGCCTAGGGCTTGGTTCCCACCAGGTTGTGGAAGTCTCAAGCCTAGATGCTTGCTCTCGAAAAGTGCAGCGCTCGCGGTGACGACGCCCAAAGGCATCACAGAAGCCTGCTCGAAAGACATGCTCCCAGGAATGGGGGCCGTGAACTGTTCTTTCAGCACCGTGTACAGCTGGAAGCCGGATTCGGGGTTGCGTTTGCAATCCGAATCCCCAATGGCGACGACGCGATCGCCGGGTCGGAATCGCGTGATGCCCTCGCCGGTCTCGACCACTTCGCCGGCCATGTCCCAGCCCAATACCAACGGGTATTGGGACTCGGGGAATACCAGCTGCCCTTTGAGCTGCTTGATGTAGTCGATAGGGTTGAGTGCAATGGCCGCATTGCGGATCACGAGTTCTCCGGGCCCGGGCTTCGTATATGGTGCGTCTTTGACCACGAGGGGGTACGCTTTAGCTTCCGTAAGGTAAGCTGCCCTATTTGTATGTGTTTTCCCTGGGGACTGCATGATGAACTTATTGATATTGTAAAACTAAGTACAACAATTACTAATGTGAAGGGCAGTAGATACTAGAGGCCGTGGCGTTCTTATTCTCTTCTTTCATTCTGTCCCTTAGAGGAGCGGGACAGCCCCCCTTTATACTCACACGTCGTCTACATTAAGATGAGCGTCGAATGCCATTGGAGGCCGATTCTACAGTTTGAGGACGAATGCAGTTTGTAATTACGGATGATAAGAATTCCTAGAATAGAACATATTAACCCCGTAGCGCAATAGGATTGCCATATTGGATACTGTTCCTTGAGTACGGAGATAGCAGGCATCGTAGGATCCTCACCGGAACCGATCACATTAGCGCAGGGTGTACACTAGGGACTAGTGTGCTTCGCACTCGAACTCGCAATACGCTTGTGCGTCTAAGTATGTAAGCGGAGGCTGTTGATAGACGTTTCGCCAATAACATAATCGAATCGGCAACCACCTGGGCAAAGTGATGATCTCAGAGGAACAGCTCGCTTAGTAGTCGAGGTACTGGTAAAACAGCCTGTAAGACTATAGAGGAGGGTATGGAAACAGCTGTCCCAAAAACGGTCTAGTCTAGCCGCGACCTGCATTGGTGCTGCGCATCTGGGCTGAAGCTGAAGCACGGCCCAACAGTTACGCCGTCTTCATCATGCCATCACCACTCGAAAGTTCCTGATGCTGACAAAGAGACTTAATTCTAGGAGCGCTTCTATTAATATCGGACTATGATATTGCGCGAGTAGCAATAATGAATATGATGATGATTACATCGGCGTGGGCAAGTCTCGACATTTTGATGACAGGGATATGCTGATCTGTCGCATTCGCAACTATATCAAGTAATTATGGTGCCGCCGGCAACAAACAATTGGGAAGTATTATGTTCCCTTTACAACATAACTTTATTAGGCATAATAACAGCGCCCAATCCAGCGATCTAAATACTACGATGTTCCTCAAAGCACACATCGTGGCTATTGGCTGTGGCAATCTGGAAATCAGCCCTGTAGCCGCTGTCGGAATGTTCGGTGGCTGGTATGACCCACATCCGCACTGCTACATACGTGGGAGCTCTTCGTTGGGTCTTTAGTTGCAAGTATGGCGAAGAACCGTCCAGGTATTCCATTCCTACATCCGCAAGAACTTGACGATGCCAATGGAAAATAATCAGTTGACGGTACACACGTCATGTCTCTTTGACTCAAAGCAGAAATGCTTCAAAACCGACCATTCTATTGACCTCGACACGAGCACCGGGCTGGTCTTGAGGACATATAAACGCAGCAAGCCGCTGCCAAGCCATGACATCTCAGATTCAAAGACAATAGACCTGCGAGGGTTGACCGTCCTCCCAGGTCTAGTCGATGCCCATACTCACATTTTCCTGCATGCCCCTTCTGAAACACCGGATTTAAACCAGCTACGCGACGAGAGTTTTGTCGAAAGAATCGTGCGGGCGACAAACCATGCGAAAGATGCGTTGATGGCAGGCTATACGACGTACCGCGATTTGGGGACGGAGGGGCTGCAGAACGCCGATGTAAGCTTCAGAGACACCATCAACCGGGGTATTATCCCCGGCCCCCGCATGTTCGTCGCCACGGAGTGCATCGCCTCAAGTGGCGGGTATGAGATCAGGCACGAGCATAACCTGCCGGGCATAGGCACAACTGTGCCCAGGATCTCTGACCCGGCAGACGGCATCTACGGCGTTCGCGCCGCTGTGCGTCGGCGTCTAGGCGCCGGAGCCGATATCATCAAGTTCTATGCAGACTACCGAAAGCGCAGGCTACGTTTTCCTACTCAGGAGTGGCCGGGCGCGGCAGAGATCCAGTTCCTGCCCAGCGACCATGTGTTCACCGGCGTTCAGAACCCCAACATCCTCCTGTTCACACAAGAAGAGATGGATGCGATAGTGGCAGAAGCCAAAGTGAGCAAAGTGCCGATAAGCGTCCATGCCGAAAGCGCAGAGGGAGTTGTCATGGCCGCGAAAGCTGGCGCGACATCCGTCGAGCATGGTTTTGAGCCGAGCGAGGAGGCGTTGGGTGCGATGATAGAGAACAAGACTATCTTTGTCCCGACGCTTGCGGTGGCCGATGATTATTTGCGGCAAGACAATCCCTCCGAGAGCGGTATTCTAGCTTTTAAGCAGATGCTCGCTCATGCGAAGGCAGCGCACGACAGAGGCGTCAAACTCGCCTGCGGTGGCGACTCGGGTTCTCACGGTGATAATGTGCGAGAGGTGGAGCTTATGCTTGAAGCTGGTATCTCCCTCGTCGATGTCCTACAGGCCGCGACATTGCATGGCTGGGAAGCATGTGGTGGTGATCTCTGCGGTCGGAGGTTTGGGCTTGTGGAGAAAGACTACGCGGCGGATATTATTGCCCTGGACGGCGACTTAACCAAGGACGTAGGTGCTTTGAGAAGAGTGACATTTGTTATGAAGGATGGTAGGGTCTATAAGAATAGCCGCCGGAACGAACTTTCAAAGGCAAGTGCATGAAAACTTCGTGTAAATAAGAAGCCCCCATGTATCTAGGAACGGTAGCAATGTAGGCCAAGTGTGCCTCCGCTTGCTGGATGAACCGTGTTATTGCCGTTTCGTACCGGAAGTGAGCGTCACCATGGTACTGGAGTGTAATGCAATTTAATACACAATACTACCTAAACCGTAGGAGGGAAAGGCACGTGCATCGGAGGTAGCAAATTATCCGTCAAGCGTTGGTTTACTCAACCGATGGTTCATCGCCACTGTGAGTCACGACTGGTAATTGTCCAAAACATTGTCAATCACCGTGTGAAATACTAGCAAGAATCCATTTAATAGCCATGAACGTCATCATCACGGGTGCTACCGGCTTTGTGGGTGGGCAGGTGGTGCGACAAGCTATCGCGAGCGATAAAATCAAGCATGCATTCGTCCTAACTCGCAAGGCACTGTCAGATGAGCTCTCAAAGAGCGACAAGGTTACGGTGATCGAGCACGCCGATTTCTCTGTCTATCCGCCCGAAGTTCTTAGTCAGTTAGCTGGGGCCGAGGCCTGCATCTGGTGATTCCGCCCTCTCTCTGGCTGATGGACATTTCATAACTAACCCAACTCAAAGGGCTATAGGGGGTCGTGCACCCCAATTTCCCGATGTAGAGACTGCGAGAAAGGTTTCTGTGGACTACACCTTAGCTGCTGCAAAGGCTTTCACTACCGAACTCGCGCCTCAGCTACCGGAAGGACGTAAGTTTCGATTCGTCTTCTGCAGTGGGAAGTTTGCGGAGTGGGATGACAAGAAGCATTTGGCATTTATGAGCGACACAAGGCACATAAAGGTAGGATGATCCGTCTTCAACAGATATTTTTCACCTATGTTCGGAAAGAATTTGATGTTGAGACTTGGATCACGCTGACTTCTCGGGTTACTAAGGGTCAAGTTGAAAAAGGGCTATGCGAGCTTGCCGATGCAAACGCAGACAAGCTTGAAGTGTTGATCGCGCGCCCTTCTGGAATTCTGACGATTAGAGGCGGCGGCTTGAAGGCTATGGCGGCGAAACTGGCGGGCTTCATTGCCGTAGACCACCTAGCCCGAGATTTCATACGCTTAGCCACAGAAGGCCACTCTAAAAGGATCCTCGAAGCAGACGCCTTGATAGCAATGTAAGATATGCTTTCCCCGGAGTCTGTGAAGACATATTCGGCAGTATAACAGATACACGCCCAAGCTTGCCGCAACTATTGGAGCACTGAGCGACGAGGGGGGGGGGGGGGGGGGGGGTAGCAATGAGCGCTATTTATATGGTATACGACTTGCTACAAAACAACAAAAATTTAATATAGGAGGAAATAAATAAATTATAAATATATGGAAATTTTATGGCCA